>DWGO01000878.1:0-10772 GCA_018247635.1 Eurytides dolicaon deicoon | reverse complement strand
TGGTCAGTCAATCCATCCCGTGACTATGGACGCTGTAAAGTGTTTTTTTCGCGAGATAGAGACGAGACGATCAAGTCGTGCGCCTGATGGTACGCCTCACGCCTGCCCATAACAACACAATACCACACAACGCGTGTTTGGCACCGTGTTATGCTCGTCACCCAGAGACATAAGGTGGTCTATCTTTTTGCCCTGTAATTACGCCGGCATCATTGTCCTTCAAACCGGAACACAGTAGTGCACACTACTTATTGGCGACAGAATATCTGGCAATGCAGTGGTATCGCCCCAGTCGGGCTCTAAAAACGTACGAAACGTCAGGGAGTTAAATCTAAAATAAACTTTATAAAATCCGTAAATAGTTTTATTTTATGATGCTTATTGCATTACTCGGAAAATCAAATTCAATTTTGTCCACAATGTCTACGTTTTTTGATGTTGGATTCAGATTCCAAATTCCAGAACCTGAATCTTTTGTTATACAATTTACATCTTAAGATTGATGCAGCTGTTTATAATAAAGCTATATGTCATTTCGCACCCGCGCATATACTGCCACATTTTCGTTATGTCTGAAAGATTTCTCTTCTGACAAAAAGTATTGGAATTCATCTAGACAATATATTCTCAAAGTGGACGGTACCACCTACCGTTGGTCGCTGGGGCTATCTGTGGATACCATCGCAACTCGCCTGCTACTTGATTTAAAACAACTTGCGTTTGAACTCAAGTTCAAATCACCGAAAGAGTTATAACTGCAACCGAGCGGGAGTGCACATAGAGGGCGCGCCGTTTATTGATCTAGTGCCCCGACGCGAACAGTAGATATAGCCTATTAAGTGAATCGTAGGATTGGTGCAAAGTCTATATAGCGAGAGCTAGGGGCAGAGGGTGGTGGTGCGGAGGGGACTGTATTCCCCTCCTTGCATGATATTGCGACACTTCCAGACTCAATACGGCTCGTGTGCAGTTGACTGCGGGCCGTCCTGTGCGTTAATTCCCCTGTAGGACTAACGATTCTCGCAAGTGCACTTGTGCATTTCGATTAAGCTCCGGGGTGCAGGTCTTGAGCGTGATCAGTGCCGTATAGAGAGGACATTTTTCCAGAAACTCTCTCGGGCACAAGATCCTCGGCTATCCGATACGCATCGACAGCTCGCGATACGAGCGCAACGTGTACCTGTTCAACTTGTGCTTCGTCTGCGACAGCTGGTCGAAAACCGTCCAGTACGAGCCGGTGGTGAAGAAACTCGGGGAGCATCTGGTAAGTACTCACTCACTCGGCTCGCGTGCGTGTTCAATGTCTCAACCTGTACAATGCGTTTTTTTTTAAATCCGTTGGACGTTGGTCTGAAGGAAATTTGAAATTGGAATTTGTATTTTTTTTGTTTTTATTCTGTTATAACTATCTAGTATTTGTTATTTTTAAAAAGGGAGCAGTCATTCTTTTTTTTTTGTTATTTAAATCGTACGTTTTTTTTAAATTTTGTACATGAGTTATTTAAGTGGTAGGACTCTTGCAAAGTCCGACAGGGGCGGTATCACTGCATTGCTAGATATTCTGCCGCGAAACAGTAGTGTGTAAGCACTACTGTGTTCCGGTTTGAAGAGTAACGATGTCAGTGAAATCACAGGGCAAAAAGATACACCATCTAATATCTCTGTGTTACGAGCGCAACACAGAGCCAAGCACACTCGGTGTGGTACTGTGTTGTTATGGACAGGCGTGACGGTTACCATCAGGCGTACGACTTGACCGTGTCGTCACTTTGTCTCGTAAAAAAAAAAGTTAAGTACGTTATTTAATTTTGCATGACTGGAACCGTAATAACCAGAATCCTTACTTATCTTGACTCCTGATAACAGATACATTTCCATCATCAAATGTCTTTGTTTATCTATGTGTAGCGCA
Organism: Eurytides dolicaon deicoon; assembly: GCA_018247635.1. Lineage (NCBI taxonomy): Eukaryota > Metazoa > Arthropoda > Insecta > Lepidoptera > Papilionidae > Eurytides > Eurytides dolicaon. Next base: position 8,860 of record DWGO01000878.1, on the reverse strand, counting down.
CTTCATGTTTCTTACTTGAATTTATCTTTATTGCATTAAAATAAAAAGTGTATAATCGTACAGAAGTATAAAATAGTATATAAACTTTTAATATTGTCCTTTGCGGAAATTTTACATGGATGAAAATTTACAGGCGTGCACGTCTTTTGTCAGCCATTTGCAGTGATGCCTTTTGCGCATCATGACTACCTGTTATAGTGAAAATAATAAATAAGTAACATCATGTGAGTTACTGTATTAAATTGTTAGTATGTAAGCTTTAAATATATACTAATTAATCCGATACTTGTTCTTAATCGAACAGGTGTTTAGACTGATGCGTTTATTCAACATTTCATCCTTTAGAGGGATGTGCAGAACTTTCGAATGTGAATCGATGAGTTTAATTCGTCTATGAGAGCGGGCTATGATTTCTGCGATCGATTCAATAGATCGCATTAATATTAATATGCGATATTTTTTCACTCTCACTTGGTCTTGACTAATAAAGTGATTTATTAGAGTTTAAAGTTGTAACAAGTGCTAAAGCAATTTAAATAACAATAAAAATAATAATGCTTGTATAATACAATTACACCGATCCTGTCACTAGTTTGAGTCTCACCAAATCAAACTCCCACTTGATTTTGTCCCTCCATACAATTCTCGACTGCAGCAGTCAAAACAAATCACGGAAGAGACATTGCATCATCCATGATAAATAATTTTTTCGAATTCCTTATCGTGCGATTAGATGACACCTCTAGTTTAATGGCTTCGCAGTTTCATCGTTCTAATATTAAATCACACCTGTGTAGAGTGCTGTGCGTTATATTGTTTAACAAAGTTCCAGATGGCTTATAGATGGATACGTTAATTATAAGAGTGGCTTTATTTATTTCCAAGATTCAATTCAAGTCAATTGGCATCGGTTTACGAATGAGCGGTGCAAAGTTCCACACTTTATTACGTCAATTTGAAATTGAGTTTCATTCAATTAGACTTTTCACAAGCACTTTTGAATCGTCAATGAAGTCAGACCGTGGGTAAGCTACCACCAGCTCGTAAAGCGGTTCTGCTGAGAAGAGCCGGCAGGAAACTCAACTAGCTCTTTTAAAAATCAAATTACAATTTTTCATATTACTGTTACAACTGTAAAGCATGCACGAATATATATGGCTATAGCGAATAAAAACATTATTTGCCGCCCTGGCGCCTTGGCGGTTGGTTGTATTAGGGGCGTCGGTCTTTTAGTTCGAGATCACAGATTCAAGTTCGATCTCTGTGAACCGAATGACCTTCAATTTTAACATTTCATAAATTAAAATTTCCTGATATGTCTCAAATTTCTGGACCCTGATAGTTCGAGTACTAAATTTGGTATTCGGTATAGGTCAATACATGATTTCTTCTATTTACTCAAATACTAGACTGTGTAAATTGGAATTATTTCGATTTTCAGATTGATATTTTAGATTCGAATCACCGACTTTTTAAACACTTTACCGCGTTCACGGTCAATCCGTACCTCAAGCAGTTTCATTTTATAATATATATATGTATATATTTCAAATTGTTTAATGGTATTTTGAATGTTAAAAATTTGTACTATTATAATAAATAATTTAGCTTGCGTTGATTGCGTAGCTAGCGTTTATAATAAAGACTTCACGAAAGCACTGTTATGTATGTACATTCATGCGATTACTTAATAAATATAAAACCTACTTATGAAGTGACCGAATGTTGATTTGAAAATAAAAACATTTATTTTTGAAAACGATCAACTTTTAGTGGAGTCCGACTGGGGTACCGGTACCACTGCATTGCCAGATATTCTGCCGCCAAGTAGTAGTGTGTAAGCACTACATTGTTACGGTTTGGCTTTTAGTGGTAGGACTCTCGTAGAGTCCGACTGGGGCGGTACTACTGCATTGTCAGTTATTCTGCCGCCAAGAAGTAGTGTGTAAGCACTACTGTGTCCCGGTTTGAAGAGCAACGAAGCCAGACAAATTAAAGGCAAAGAGATAGATCATCTTACATCTCTGAGTGACGAGCGCAGCACAGAGCACGCTTTGTGTGATACACGACTTGCTCGTCTTGTCGCTTTATTTCGAAAATATATTAAAAAAAATATGGGATTATAAACTTTTACTTAAAAAAATAGCAACTAAAATTATCTCTTAGAAACTTAAAAATATTGACTCCTTATAATATAGAGTTACGGTATAACTACAAATCATCAAGGGAATTTATTACTTTTAGTCCAATCTGATTTAAATTAACCAACTAAAAATAGTAGTTTGTAAGTGGTATAGGACTCTTGCAGAGTCGGACTGGGGCGGTAAGCAATGACATTACCAGTCATTCTGCCGCCAAGCTGTAGTGTGTAAGCACTACTGTGGCCCGGTTTGAAGGGCAATGATGCCAGTGGAATTACAGGGCAAAGAGAGACCATCTTATATCTCTTGGTGACGAGCTCAGCACAGAGCCTAGCACGCTCTGTGTGGTACTGTGTTGTTATGGGCAGACGTGACGATTACCCTCAGGCGTTGGACTTGTCGTCCCGTCACTTTACCACGTAAAAACATATAATATATTGTTCATATCATAATTTTAACTTTTAAACTAAATCCATTTAATAACATTTATTAAAAAAAATAATAATTAAAAACTAAGTCAAAAGTTAAAATAAAAAGATGTCGGTACATCATCCGCATACGCACAGAACAGACAATTTTAAAATTAAGAGACATCTTAACTTTACTACCTGCTTACTTATAGGCTTCTAGCCTATAATTAATAAAAAATGAAACCTAAACATTCTACAAATTCCAAACACCAGACTTTAAGATAATAACTCATTTTGTAGATAGAGAAAACGGATAGAGGACCGAAATCGATATTAAAAGTTTCGATGGTAGCTTTTTTTAGCAGGTTAACTATAAAATTGAGGCATGTAATATATTAGTCTGTCCCGTGATCATAGACACTGTAGTGTTACTGAAATACAACAAAAAACACAATAGGTGGACCACTTTTTTCTTCCTGATTTCAAATATGTATGGAAATAAAATAAAAAAACAAGTTAGTTGTGACGTTTTGTGTCACGGCCGATATATAATACAGATTTACAAGCAAGACAGACTTGCTAGTGTGGTGAGTTACCTTACTTTGATAGCTGAATGATCTACAGTCATTACAATTGCATTTTTTGACAGATGACATAACTGATGTCGATTTTTGTCCACAGACTATTTTGGAAGAGGAGACTGGCTTCGTGTCCGGTGGTTCCTCTAAATTGCCGACGTTCCTCGCGCACCTGCTACACGACCTCAACACTCATCGCAAGGCCACCTTAGTCGGTGTGTAGACGCTTAGCATCTAAGCAGTAGGGTACATCCATCACTAACAGCGCAGCGTTGTTGTGCCGTGGGACATTCGTTCGAAAGGAAGACATTTGGACCCACGGAGCAGTTTCACGCTGCAGTAACTATCGCCGTAGTTGATCGTCAAAAGACCTAAACAGTAAGCGTTAGTAAAGCGGTGGGATTCTTGCAGAGTCCGATTGGGGCGGTACCATTTTATTGCCAGATATTCTGCCGCCAAGCAGTAGTGTGTAGGCACTACTGTGTTCCGCTTTGAAGGACTATGATGTCAGCCTAATAAAAGGGCAAAGAGATTTTATATCTCTGGGTGACGAGCGCAGAATAGAGCCAAGTTAAGGCAAAGGCTCTGTGTGTTGTTATGGGCAAGCGTGACGCTTACCATGAGGCGCACGTTGTTGTCACTTTATCCCGTAAAAAAGCGGGAACGCTTGTGGGGGAGGCGAGCTCGACGGAGCAGTGACATCCCGTGGTGGTCCTCCTACGTTTAACCAGTGCGGCACTCCAATCGCAGAGGGCGACACGGTGATGCATCTGAAAGTGCTCGAGGTACGCAAAGACCCGGCCCCCGTCCACGACTATGACGTGCCCGTGCTGGTGTCCTCCGTAGGGCTCCCGAGGCCAGGCCGCCCGCACCACCCCGCCCTCCTTGAGGGCGGAGACCCCCAGTCGCAGGAGCACCTGGATGTGGAGGACGACGAGCCCTTCGAAGTGCACATGGACGCCGACTGGGATCTCACCACCCGACAGGTAGGCACCCTGAGACTCACATATCTTTGTCCACGCAACGGACCGCTTGTTAGAACTATTCAATGTCTAGAGGATTTATCTAATACTTAATAATATATGGCTGTTTGCTGTACAGAAATATCTAGTACTCAAGTATTTTAAGATGCATTAGAGCTTGATGTGTTTTTACTGTTGTGGTCGTTGGGCGTAACGACAACGGTAGTTAAGTGAGGTTGTAACCCCACGGGCGGTGTGGATGTTGTTTGCTACCCTTTCTCATTAAAAATGCTTTCCCCTTCCTGTCGCGCATCCGCCAAACCCCGTAAAGATGAATTATTTAATGCGCGCAACATCGTCTATTTGTCCTGACTTAGCACGGCTCATTTTTGCCAACTCTAGTCGTGACCATATTTAACATCGTGTCACGAAGAATAAGATTCGAGTTAATAACATAGTCCAGAAAAAGCTGTATACGTGAACCATTCAACCGAAGACCTAACGAGGAAAGTACTGGCGACCGAATAGGGAGATGAGGTATCGGTAACGACGAAACAGCGGTAGCGGCGTTGAATTGACCTGCAGCTAAAGAAAATAGTAGCTTTATAACCTGTAAGGCAATTCACCTAATCGCCGTTTAATCAAAACTTCGAGATGATAGGTCATTGCTAGTCTAACGAAAAGTTGCTACGTCTCGGAACTCGTTAGTAAGTAGTAGGACTCTTGCAGAGTCCAACTGGGGAGGTACCACTGCATTGCCAGATAGACATTGCTGCCAAGCAGTAATGTGCACTACTGTGTTCCAGTTTTGAAGGGCAATGATGCCAGTGCAATTACAGGCCAAAGAAATAGACCATCTTATAACTCTGAATGACGAGCGCAGTACAGAGCCAAACACGCTCTGTGTGGTACTGTGTTGTTATGGGCATGTGTAACGCTTACCATCAGGCGCACGACTTGCTCGTCTCGTCACTTTATGTCGTAAAAAAACAATTGAAAGTGAACAAAATGTTTTACTATAGCTTCTGCCGTACATCAACGGATACAACCACGTGTTGAAAATCGCGGCCGACACCAACGTTGAGAAAACACTGGTCAAGTCTTGCATACAGAACTTGGTGTACTACGGAGCGGTAATTTTGCCATTGTGTATTTATCGAGCTTTCATAACCAACCCACTGTGAGGCGGACGTAATGTGGACACGGATTTCAATAGTCGTAGAATACTCCCATTAATCATTCGTTGACCAGCTAACAACACGTAGATGCATCGCTGTATCGCAGCCTCTCGCTAGAGACGCTGTTAACCCAAGAACCTAGTAGACAAACGACAGCATTGATAGTGCGTCCAAGATCACACAACCGCCACCCTGTCACTTCTCACTTTGCTCATTAAACAGAGACGTAACTAACACCTTTTTTTTTAAATCTAGAACTAATAACGGTTTGGTTCCTTTCACTATTATTTAGAACGGTTTGGTATCGTGAACCTAGCTTAAGCCATTGCCTAATTGATATAACCATAGTTAACATATTATATATTATCGCTTATAGTATTCTCGTAGAGTAACCACTGCGAGTCAGTTGAGAGATGATATTTGCGCAGGTGGCACTGATACCGTTATTGAAGTTCAGCAACATGTATCGCGCCACGCCCGGCCTGAGTCGGCTGTTCAAAGACCAGGAGCTGCAGAAGTCCTGCTTGGCCTTTATCAACAAGGGCTCCGAGGCCAAAGACAAGGTAACTAGACCTTCTCAAATTTAACAATTCCAATTTCCATTTAGTAGTGGGACTCTTGCAGTCCGACTGGGGCGGTAAAACTACATTGCCAGGCTGGCTCGAACCGAGTTAGTATCACGACCTCACAGAAAATCGGCGTGAAGAAGAAGTATTTATCTTCCGCGTTTCGTTCGGTGAGTAAGGTGGCCGGTTGCCCATCCCTTTCCTTCCCAGCAAACAATTTCCCACCTTAAAGGTCGGCAACGCATTCGCAAGTCCCGCTAGCTTGTGAATGTCCATGGGCGGCGGTACTCGCTTACCATCAGGTGAGCCGCTTGCTCGTTTGCCTTTCTACTCCATTAAAGAAAAAAATATTCTGCTGCCATGCAGTAGTGTGTGTAAGCACTGCACTGGTACACGACCGTTTTGAAGGGCAATTATGCCAGAGTAATTACATGGCAATGAGATACACCTATTATATTATAGTGTGTGCACTGCTGTGTTCCAGTTTGAAGGGCAATTATGCCAACAGAATTACGGGGAAGAGAGATAGATCATCTTATATCACTGGGAGACGAGCGCAGAACGGAGTCTAGCAGGCTCTGTGTGGTATTGTGTCGTTATAGGAAGGCGTGGCGCTTACCATCAGGCGCAGGACTTGCTCGTCTCGTTACTTTATTTCGTAAAAAACCCCATTAGGCAGTAGTGCTTACACACATTCCTTGGCGATTAAATAATGGAAACGAGTCCTCCTACCATTTACCAAAACATTTGAATTGAAATTTATGCCCTGTTTAATTTCTTATCCATAGGGGCCGTCGCTGTCTGACGTCCTGAAGATCCTGTGCGCCCTGCAGCAGGGTACTTCCCTGCGTACGGTTTGCGAGCGCTACGCCGGCATCTGTGGTACCGGGTTCGATGTTCGTCGTTTGGTGGTGTTCGCACAGCTGCACGGCCTCATAAAGTGCCTCAAGAGGTACGTTGTACACTCTAATAGATCAATTTAAAAAAAATCTATTCATCAATTTAAAGTATAAAGAATAAGATCAATTTAAAGTATCTCAATATAGAACAAAACATCAACTAAGAGGAGAGCGATAGACGAATTAACTTTAAAAACATAGGCATCGCCACCATAATAATGTAGACGTCCCCAGCGAATAAAGTGGTAAAATCCTGACACGACTGCCCACAATTATAGAGTGCTACACAAAAACTAAAGATTTTCTATCTGTATGCCTGTATGTAATTAACGCTGACATAATTGCCCTCCAAACCGGAACACAGTAGTGCTTACGCGCTACTATTTAAAGGTTGAATAAGAGCAATGCTGTGGTAGCACTGATATGAAATTAGGACGACCAAGAGTCGCTAAGTCTTTAAATCTAAAGCTCATGAACAAACACATGCTTAAGCAATTGACGGCAGATTAAATCATCGTCGAATTTTAAGTATGTATTTATGTATATATTAATGTATGTATTAATGCATTTATTATATTTATGTATGATGTTTGTTGAAGTAATTCATTGACTTCTTTTTTATATATTTCTTTTATTTATTCTCGAAAATGCACTTACCTTATTTTCTCTTAACAATTTTAAGGTCTGGCATGAGAAGAGAGAATGCTTTTGGCATCAAGTCCGCCTCTATACATATATATTTGTGCAGAAGTTTAAATAAATAAATATAATCCCCGTCGTATTCTGCATGGGTCCTATCACTTAGAAAAAATATAATACACGGTGTTGAGTATTGATGTTATCTTTGTTGTTTACAGGTACCCGGTGTACTTGAGGAACACGAGCCGTCCGAACGTGTTCAGCCCGCGTGCCGACGGCGCCCTTGGAATACGACGCCTGTTCAACGGCTGCCATTGCATCGACGAGATATGCTGCATCGCACGCATCGACCTACCAACCCTCGACCAGATCATCGAGGAAGACCCAAACGTGGCCGTAATATGGCGATAGATCAGATCGCCCACCACACGAATGTGAAACCATGGCGTAGCTACGACTCTCCCCACCAACGACCAGGCGTATGCGATATGCATCCATTCATCCGTTCATTCCTTAATTTATTTGTTCGTTCTTTCATTTTGTTCATTCATTCAAACGTATGCTACACAATTGACAATTGTTTTTAAACGTTGTAGATTTGACAGTGGTGAAGTTAAAACGTACATGACAGATTTATCAATAGGGTTTTTTTTACTCTATCGGTGTTTTACACTTATTAACTTATTATCGAGACTTATAGTTGACTTTATATGTCTATATTATTAAAATATAGTGGTAATATACAACCATAATGTATACTAGCTGACCACCCTGCGGTGTGCACCAACTTGAATTCCCGTGGGAAAGCACACTTCGCCGGGATAAAAAGTAGCCACTTAAAGAACTGAATGGCAGAAGCAAGGTTATCGACCATCTACAGAGGATACTCTCCTACGGGAAGGGGACGAGCTTGAGAAAGTCATAGTCACCGGCAAAGTGGAGGGCAAAAGACTCGGTTGGAGTTCCCGACCAGATAGGCAAATAAAAGACCTGACCCACATGACTCTCACAGAATGCTTCCGGTAATCTTGAGTCAGGAAGGAATGATGAAAAATCTGCAACACCTGGCGCCGGAAGAGCAAGGATACCACTAGACAAGCACGACCTTCAGCAATGTAGTGACGACGAAGAAGAAGAAATTTATAATTTACTAGTTTATCATCCTTCTCGATCCATGTTACTACATAGGACACTTTAGGCTACTTTGGAGACTTAATTTATCGTTTGCGACATTTTACATCAAACTTCCTGTGTATTTATTGATTTTAATTATATAATTATTAAAATGTGTATTTATTGATTTTAATTATTTTTGATGAATTACTAATGTGTATTTATTGATTTTAATTATTTGTGATGTTAACTTACTTCAATTTTAAATTATGACATATCAAATTAGAATAGCACCCTTTGAGGGTTATTTATCATTAATACTCCTTTTAATATTTTATTCCTTAACTTATATTCATTATAGTGATAATATTAAG
>DWGO01000877.1:0-10775 GCA_018247635.1 Eurytides dolicaon deicoon | reverse complement strand
GTTCGGTCCTTGTGATTTTCTTTTTCAATTTGCCATCCTTTGTGCTTTTCAATTTTTTCTCACTTACTTGTGCATGATCTCTTTCGATAATTATACTGTTTATTCTACTAACTGATTAGATGTTAAGTCGGAGAATTGCTATGTTGGAGGTGTTGACTCGCCGTCTGAGATTGCGGATTTAAATTCCATAGATGTGTACGATATTTTTCCCTTATTTAGGTTTCTTATCTGTAAAAACACATCTTAATTTAGTACAGAGTGAGCGACGACTACTAATAACATGGCTACCGTTTCTTTTACTTTTTAGATAAATGGAGGTACTGTAAGTATATATGGAATAGAAAATAGCTGTCTCTGTTTACTGCATTACGGTGAGGTGAAAAGAGCGTACTCTATCTTGGTCATTAATAAATTATAGTTAAAAAACCTAACAAACACGCTTTTATAAAATTAATGTCACTGTTCTAAAGCGCGTATAAATTGTCTCGTCAGACATTTTATTGTTATATTAAGAATTGTATTTTTACTTTTTAGTTCGATTAACTATAAAAGCGTGTTTTTTTTTACTATTTTGTCGATTACAAAATAGTAAAAAAAACACGTTCTTGATAATTGTGCAAAATTTTAAATTTATCTGACCATTCATAGTGGGTAAAAATCGAGTTCAAAGATTCTGTTACACACATACTTATATACGGGTCAAGCTAATTTAAGCGTGGTTAAAATAAAAAAAAATCTTTAATTTGTTTTTTTTCTTTTAATTTCTTTCTGTGTGATCAGCGATTGGAAGTGTTTTTTTTAAGAATTTTATAATGTTTAAAAATGTAAAAATGTTGTAAAAATTATATTTTCAAATCGAACTTTGTGTGTTACGTTGACTTTGTACTGTTGTTATGTTTTTGGTGTAGCATATTGCGAGCTAATCACCTTTGTTTTTGCTTTGCTTCACAAATGAAATTATCTATGCATGGAATGGACATAGTAAAAAGCGGTTCAACTTCTTGTCAACGCCATCTAGTAGAAGTGTGCAGTGATCGACAACATAAGGCTTTTTAACAAGTATGTCAAGCGACTGATTGTAAACAACAAGCCTTCCCATAACAACACAGGGCCACACAGAACCTAATTGCGTTGCGCTCATTACCAAGAGATTTAAGATGCTATATCTCTTACCCCAGTAATTACGACGTCATCATTATCTTTCAAACCGGAACACAGTAGTGCTTTTACATTACCTCTTGACGGAAGAATAGCTGGCAATGCAGTGGAACCACCCCAGACGGATTTTGCAAAAGAGCCCTACCACTTAAAACGTCCTAACTCAAATACCAGCTGCAATGTATTTGGTTTTGTTTAATGAAATTCAAATTGTTGGATAGCAATGCTCTGGGCCGTAAAAAATAAACTTAAAAATTAAGATAAAAACAAAAGATAAAAAAATTATGATGTACGATCCTCGAATCCTCTACCTCCTTAAAAAAAGTTAATGCGAGTACAAAGCAATTTGTCTCGGTTTTTCGCTTGCTTAACATTTATGACTGCATGTATAAACAAGTGAGATGGGGGTCAAGCAATGACATGTTTCCTATAAAAAAATATTACTAGCGCTGGCGCCCAGGCTAGTAGTACGTTAGTTGCACAAAGTTTTTTTTTACGACATTAAGTGACTAGACGTGCAAGTCATGCGCCTGATGGTAAGCGTTATAACTGCCCATAACAACACAGTACCACACAGCGTGTTTGGCTCTGTGCTGCGCTCGTCGCCCAGAGATATTAGATGGTCTATCTCTTTGCCCTGTAATTTCACTGGCACTTTGCCCTTCAAACCGGCACACAGTAGAGCTTACATGCTGACACGCTTATTGCTTGGTGGCAGAATATCTGGTAATGCAGTGGTACCACCCCAGTCGGACTCTGCAACAAAGTCCTACCACATACCGAATTTTCTATATTCACCGAATTCGGCAATAATTACGCTCTGTTTCTAGAATATTCTTCTCGACTCAGTCTTAAGTTAAGCAGAGAAAGCAAGCTAAAGCTGAATAAGCGTCGACGTGCGCGAGCGATTTGTAATCGCGGCCCGACTTGTCATGCGCCCGCGCAAGCACGGCCCGGGATGTGATTAATATGGCGGCCACACCTCAACCCAACCCCTCGCTATGCTAATGCCAACAGCCTTTGTCTCCAGGCACGTAGGCCCACGCATCCTGCGATTGCCCACGAAAAAACCCTCAACGTCTCTCGCTGTCGCAAGCTCTGTCATAACATCGATTTATGAAAGCTATCATTAAGTTGGAGATGAAAATTGCGCCATTGAATTATTTATACGATAGCCGTGATTATCGTCGAAGTTAAGGACGGTTTATTACATGCTTCGTTATCCGTAATGATAGCGGCATAGGCCACTGGTGTTGAGCTCGGTAAAAAGCCTTTTGATGCACCTTGCCGGTTGACTGCATTATTAATATGTTAACTTTTTATTGGTGGATACATATAACGAGTTAATAAAAAGATAGAGATATTAATCACGTCTGACATATCAATTACGTGCTTAATGTGTTCTTAAGCGAAGAGACATTAAAGATATTGGTAACATAGCGGTTAGTAGTGTTCGCTAAACATAATTAATTTTCATATTTAAAAAAAAATGTTTTTTATTTTAAAATAAAAGAGTAAATAAGTCGACTAGCACAATAATATTTTATTTTTTTATTATTTAATTCAGTAAACGTATAGATGAATCTTTGTTTGTTTATTAATTTTATAAAACAAAAAAGGGTCTTTAACAAGAACTCGACGACGAATGACAAATCCCAACCAGTGAGTTTCCGGCAATGAAAAAACAGAATATTAGTAAGTTCTTTCAAATTAACATTATCAATTTTTTCATTTTTTAGAATGAAGGAAAATTAAATCTTTACTAATATTATAAATCTGGTTTGTAGGTTTGTACTTCGTTCATGAATCAACGGATCTCTATGATTCTTGTGTGTGATATAGACTACGTCATATAAAAACCATATAAATTTAAATAAATAAATGGGAATATAACACAAAATCCATATAACCGAAAACGTGCGAAAGGCATTGTAACTTTATACGGCATAAACAGAAAAATCTAAGTGAGTTAAAAAAAATTATTGATCGCCGTACATTACTTTGTCCGTGTACAAAGTTTATTATTATTAATGATTATGGATACATAAATTATTATATTATTAACCTAAATAAATAGAAATTACTTCTAGTTAAATAGTAAACCTTATACATCTAATCGGAGTTAAGCCTAATGGGGATTTGGCAACAACAGAATTTACGATCTGCCAACCGCTCCTATTGTCGACTTGAATACGGCACATTTGCTATAATTACCTTCGTCCCCAGCAATCCGTTGTATTAGCTGCGTCAGTTTTGAACACTGGACCAAGTAAGCTCCCTGAGGCAATCCTCACAATACCCAACCTAGTCTTAATCATTTGTCGATACATTGCTGTTTTCAATAACTCAACTCGAAACTAGTCAAACAGAAGGCAGGCAATGGACAATGTCGCACAAATATACACGAACACAGCGCCTTATAATAAAAGGCTACGGGGTGACAAACCTATGATTACAGCATTATTAACAGAGTCGAACAATTGCGGCGAAAAACGGTGCTATATATTAAAAGCATTCCAGAAATATCTATAGTCAAAAATGAATTACTTTGTTCGTTTCGTTATAAGGTCTACCTGCCTAAAGCCTTAATTGCCATTTTGTTCGTCGTTCATTGTACCTTTTATCGTGCTCTCGCCAAATGGCATTTCAATTAATCAAAGGCAGTGAATCTTTAAATTGAATGAAACGTTTATATGATGTTGGTATAAACGACTAAAACTAAAAATGTCAGTGTAATGTGTCCCCAATTATGAGGGAAAAGTATAATTTAGTTCATCTCCAAGTTTTTTTCTTATTCGAAAACACAAAAAATAACCTATTTTCGGAGTGAAAAATAGCACGAAATTCGTAGAATCGGGAGCAGATCTATGATTAGATCGCGAGGCATTCCATTGTCGAGCCAATAAAATTATCCCTGATTGATGAAGTCAAATGTTTTTTCTTTCCTTTCTCTCCGTCAAAACTCGTGCGCCCATTTAATTTGGACAAGAAACGGTCCAAGCCGGCAACAATGGGTGCTTTTTTCACATCAACTCGAGGCCTCTACGCGATCATCGATTACTTTTTTATCGTCGAAAATATCAATAATCTGTTTACGCCCACTGTTAATTTCGACGTTGGTAGAATTGAAACTTGACACGTGTTACGGGGCGAAAATAATTTCGTGGGTGCGTGATGGTGCGCTTTTATCACTTTTGTTTGTTTCTTTTGGCGCAACGCCTCGAGTGCCTCGTCGGGGAGGCGTTTAGTGCGTGACTGGCGCTTTTTTATTGCCTTTGTATTGAAAAAGTGGACGGATCTAAGGCTGGAGTGCATCGCGTATAACACCTGACGTCCACCTTATCGCTGCATCTCCACGGCCCTTTGCTACGAATCGAAATTTCTACGAAAATAATTGCATCCAATTTCGCTAAGTGATCGCCGACTTATAGCATATGTTATTAGCGTTGGTCGAAACAATTTTTTAGTGTTACAACTCATAATTTGAATGCTTTACGAACGTGCGCAACTTTTATTTCTTAGAGACTATAGCAGCTCGTTGGAAAAGCATTTTTATAGCACAACACTCGCTCAATTTGTTCTACAAACATGGTAATGCCGATTGAATATCAATACGGCCGTTTAGAGGACCAACGAAGGCATTTATGACGACCGTTTACAGTTATAAAAGTCAGTGATTGTATCAATATATTTTCAATTACCCGCGCTCAGTGGAGGTAACTTTCTCGTTCTGGGACGATACGTCTCGTTAGGGTGGATTCACACGACAGACCGGTGCCGTGGCGCGCGCTCTCAAAACATTCAATATCATAACTTAAAGCTCGAAAACGAGCCTTCAAATTACACCAAACTGACAGCTTTAATATTTGCCCTAAGCCACGGCGCGCGGACGAGCGGAACACCTCATGCTGAGCTTTTAATTTGTTTCATGCATCCTTTCACGTGGTGCTTCTCTGTTTGTGTTTTTCGTTTGTGTGCGCGCTGTGATCGATCGTTTGCCGGCTTTTTTACCTTGTTTAATTTTGGAAGGTGCGCCGCGGTTTCGCTAAGTCATTAGTGTGTTGTGCTGAGCGCTGCCCGGGTCGCTTTCGTCGTTTTTCGTGTCTCGTTTTGTTCCCGTCGAGCTGGCGCTCATTGTTTATGCTCGTGATGATAACAAATTAAATGGTGACACGGGCCCTTCAGGATGTTCTGTTCTTGTAATAAAAAATAAAAACCTTGTCACGAAGCGATAAAAGTTATGGAATATGACACTGAATATAAAAACATATTCTATGTCGTAATATTGAAATAAAAAGCGTTGATATTGTCTATTTCTTGAAGTATTTTTACACTTTGAAGTGTGGATTTAAATATAAGTCACAAAATTTTGAATCCACTTCCATTGTAAACATTTCGGCCAGAAAATACAAAATCAATTATTTTCTAAACTCTATTATCCCAACCGGCAATGAACAGATATTATGACTGAAAGTCAATTTGATAATTCAAAATATTCTGATGACTTACATTCTTTGTTTTTGAAATCAATCTGGCAAAAATTAAAGTTACAGACATTTTTTTAGATTCCATCCTATCTCTTGTACCGTAGTATATTGTATTAATCTTAAATATTAAAAGCAAAAATGTTTATTCAATAACAAACCCTAAATCTCAATTACCGTATTACTAAGCAGATAAAAATACCTCATGTTTCAAAACTTCATAGCAGACAACCTAGATAAAGTTGAAGACCAAGTCACGGTAGTTTTAAATAATTCCGTCACGACAAAATCAAGGCGACGGCAAAATCTTGAAGAGTCAACCGGAGAAAGTTTCACCGGTAAATCAAATTTTAATCTTCCACACCGCATTCGTATCAGGAAGTTAAAAGCGATCGATTAACGTGCGATAACTCATCCGCTTTCACCGAAAACCCATAAATATATTCGCAACGGCGTGTCGAGTGTCATGAGGAAATGTCAATGGTCCCGCAGGTGATGGATTTCACGGCAATAGTTCAATACGGCCATCGTAAATCGTGGAAAGTGCTCTCCATGGTGCTCTAGAAAACGAAACACAAGTCTATAAGATGATAGATGATATATGGGGGTGAGCCTATGTTTTTAAAGGAGAAAAAATGACGCGACTAGTAAATCGTGTGCATAATGCTACGCAACACCTATACAAAACAACATAATGTCACACAGAACCAGGGGCTTTTATTTAGTCCTTTAACACAGGCTAAATTGTCCTTTAAACCGGAAACTACAGTGGTGCTCACACATTACTACGGTAGAAAAACTGGCAATGTTTGCCCAACAACGGATAATTTCTTTTATCTTAGTAAATATACACATATCTTTGTACACATCTGTCTCCCTATTTTAAGAATTTACATTTGCTTAAAGCACTTTAAACTAAATCTTATGTTTCTAAGGAAATTGTAAAAAAAATAGTTGCGCCTTCTCATTTACCTTAATGTATAAATTGTCCATGTTTACTGTGATTACATTAAATGTATCCCACGAAATAAAGTACTAAATCAATTTTGATAAAACTTTTATAATTCCTGGAGTGGTTTGGTAAACAAAAATACGTAGATGATCCATAGACTTGTGTATATATTGAGGTTTTACTAAAGTTACAAATGTGTCAATAGATTAATCATGAATTAAGTGTAAATCCAACAATTTTACAAATCCAATAACAATATCACTATTCCTACAACAGTAGTACTTAGTATATATTTCGGAACCAATTCATGACCTCTTGATTTTGGGGTCGAAAAAAGGAGCTTAGATTTCAGTCAATATATCGACGCACGAAAGCGATCTTGTCGTATCTCGAAAAAAATCGAATAGGAATTTTGTACACCATTCGAATTAGAAAAAATACCGCATCGAATAGACTCGGTTTAATCTTTCTACGACTATTTTTGGTTTAAATACGTCATTGATTTTTACATAAATATTTCGAAATCAATAGTTTTTAGGCTCTGGTGTAAAGTTGCAATGTTCGAGATACGACAAAATTGCTTTCTGCCGTCGATATGCAGATGTAGGAGACCATGGTATCTGTAAGACTAGACTACTAGTTCATGTTTCAGAAAAAAAAATAGCAACATCAGGCTTCTGGTTTTATAACGGTAAGAAACAAATCCTGTATTAGTAGTTGGTCATGCTCAGCAGATGGAAGCCGGAAATGTGCTAATTACACAAGTCATTCCACATTAACGTGGAGAGGATACGTGCAATCATTTGTAAAAACATATTCCACACTCACCGTACTCCCAATACTTCTGGTGGCACAGGGAAGTAGTTATCCGGTCTATTCTCCGTCCAGGGGTAGGCCTTCGAGAAGCATCCATATACGCTATAACATCGTTCGATCTCCGCGTCCTCTTAAAAGAAAACGTTGAAATTAATTTATAAAATAGTACTTAAGTATTTGTGTAACTCTACCTATGCGTTTGTTAACGCAAGCTACATAAGGTACAAAGTTCCAAATAATAATTACTTTTAACATCAACAATAAATTAAAAATTTATTTATTCGACTAAAAAATCACTTCAAAAAATCTACTACGAATCAAATTAATAATCACAAAAAGTACTATTACAGGAACAAGTGTTTATGTATAGTATTTAACGTTTTCTGCGTACAAAAATATTGTTAATTCTTTTTTTTTTTTTTGCAGAAAATATTTGGCATATAATATGAAACTAACCGTAAAAATTCGTCGGGAAGTGCGTGACGTCCGTAGAATTTTGTTTCTCCATCAGCACCATTATGGTCTGCAGCATCAACGTAGCACTAGTTTTATTGTACATGGCCACTAACAAACCACAGTAACCTTAAAGTTTTTTTTTCTATCGAATTCTTTTCACAATTACGATCAAGTCGTCGACGTAAACAGTTTTAATTTTCGCAATACCTACAACCGAACGTAACGATGTTATCAACGGGTTCTGTTTGACGAACTAATGAAATGCGATCAGCGTTTGACCCGAACAATACAGCTGGTTGCTGAGAGATCGAATGACCGTGTAATGATAATTGTTTAGCGCTCGTTGTTTATATATAGGCCCATAAATGCATAAGATGAATACCACCGATGGTATTATAACTGTCAGCTCGTATTACCCGCAACAAAATTTAAAAAATAAACGGGCAGTGCATACCAACGCCGGTGCCATCTTTTGTTATTTAAAAAATATATATAGAAAAGACTTATTAAAAATAAAATAATGATTTCTTCTATTTACGCGAATACTTGACATTATAACATAAAACTATTTACGGATTTAATCACGTTTATTTTAATTTTTAATTTCCCGACGCTTCAACACTTTACAGCGTTCATGGTCACGGAAATTAAAAATTAAAATAAACGCGATAAAATCCGTAAATGGTTTTATTTTAAAAATAAAATAGTTTTAAATTGTTCTCAGAGTGAAACTTTTTCACTTTTGGCGTTCCTAAATGATTAATTGAAGTAAAAAAGAAATTAACCGACTTTCACCAATTCCCCTAATTCACGTAACAAAACTTCAATAGAATCGCAGCGATTTCACCGCTAAAGTTGATTTTCGTATTAACGTAACTTATTTGAAGATCAAGAAATTGTCCTAGTTAATCCTAGCGACATTTAAACGCAATGTCGTTTAAGGGTATTCACATAACCGAATCGAACATCAATCGTTGCTTAATTGGTATTCTCATATTTAAATAATAATCTCATTTTGTATTAAAAGTAGTTTTGGTAATTTTATTCTTATCATCGGGATATCACTGAGGTACAGTTTCGATTAAGTTTCAGTTAACTTAAAGTTCGATCCAAACAATAAGAAAATACGAATAATGATTTGATTACGTGAATTAGGCCAAATTACTTTGCCCTGGTAACCGTAAATTAAATAGACAAATTGGAGTATCACAGATAGACACAAGGTGATTTATCTATATAGATAACTTAACAGATCCGCGTTGCTCGCTTCGCAGACGTTCCGGGATGGGGAGATAACAGAGGTTAGGACGTTATCACACTACGGCGCTTGTTAAAAGCGATTGACGCACGAGCCCGTCTAGCTTGTGCGGTAAGTGCGATTTATTTGAACTCACGTGGTCCCTCGCTAATTGCGAAAACAGTAAACAAGATAGTCGGGGTCGCGCAAAGTGCGCTTTTTTGCGTTACCCTTGCAACCCGTAAACAACTCGAAGAACTCACTTTGTTACTAATTTTACGTGCGTGATTAAGAATAATGAAAAAAAGAAAACGAGGAAAAAAGCAATCGATTTTTTTAAGTGACGAGACGAGCAAGTCGTGAGTCAAGCCTGATGGTAAGGGATAGGACTGCCCATAACAACACAGTACCACACTGAACGTGCTTGGCTCTGGCCTGCGCTAGTTATCCAGAGATATTAGACGGTATATCTCTTTAACCTGTACTTTCTCTGGCATCGTTGCCCTTCAAACCGGAACAGTAGTGCTTGCACACTACTTTTTGGCGGCAAAATAGCTAGCAATGCAGTGGTACCGCCCGGTCGAACTCTGCAAGAGCCCTACCACTTAGAAAGTTGAATATCTTTATAAGAATTTAATTAAAACTATAGTAACGCTCGGCTAGTGCATAGGTAGATAGAGTTTACTTACTCTACGTATTATGAATTAATAATAATATTCGAAAGGGGGGTGGTCTGTAAGCCGTAGATTTTTTGTACGAGATAAAGTGACGAGACGAGAAAGTCGAGCGCCTGATGGTAAGCGTCACGCCTGTCCATAACAACACAATACCACACAGAGCGTGCTTGGATCTGTGCTGCCGCTCATCACCCAGAGATATTAGCTGGTCTATCTCTTCGCCCCGTAATTTCACTGGCATCATTGCCCTTCAAACCGGAACATAGTACTGCTTACACACTACTGCTTGGCGGCAGACTACCGGGCATTGCTGTGGTACCACCCCAGACTCTGCAAGGGACCTACAACTTAATAAAGATATTACAGATATTTTTATAGATATTATTTCGTAAGAATTCGCCAAATTAAGTTGTCCTTCAATATGGCAAAACATTACAATTAATATTGAAACGTCGTAAAATAAAAGTTTTAGCGGGAAAGTAGGTATA
This sequence comes from Eurytides dolicaon deicoon, assembly GCA_018247635.1. Classification (NCBI taxonomy): domain Eukaryota; kingdom Metazoa; phylum Arthropoda; class Insecta; order Lepidoptera; family Papilionidae; genus Eurytides; species Eurytides dolicaon. The sequence continues at coordinate 507 of DWGO01000877.1, read as the reverse complement.
TGAAAACTAACCCAATTAATTCTGTTACATTTGTATTCAATCTCTTGATTTATAATATTTACTACATTTCATACGACTTGATTAATTCCAATGTACGTAGGGTTTTTAACGGATACTTTAAATAAATGGCCCGATCAGTTAAAACTATGTTATTATTAATGTAATAATTGTCTTCGTCGAAAAATATTCTAAATTACCGATCCCTAAATATATTTTGAAGTTTCAAAATTTAAATAGGTGGTAAACGTCAGTCTTAAGCTTTATCAAATTTTACTTGACTCAAGTAAACATAATTCTTAAGAAAATAAAATAATTATTTCATGCAAAACATATTAATCAGTCATTGGATCATTACATTGAAAACTAACTGAACCACAATAATGGATTGTTGTTTAAACTAAATTACAATAAATTATAAATGCTTGAGCCGATAAGAACATCGGCCGTCGTATTGCTTAATCACTTACAAAACTTCATACGCTTTCACCTAATTGATTTACTAAAAAA
>DWGO01000876.1:0-10779 GCA_018247635.1 Eurytides dolicaon deicoon | reverse complement strand
CTTATATGTATAATACAATAATTTGAAGAATTAGATTTTGTCGAATCGATACAAAAACACGTTTATTTTTTAAACTAATCTATTTACTACTAAGAATTATTGATCTATTCTAATCGATTTACAAAGCGAGTAGGTTCTTTATTTGTAAAAAATGCATATTGAGTGCTACTTTCAGATTTCCCTATTTACGTGTATTCTAGTCTAATTAAATAGTGCAAAATTCAGGAAATTTAAAAAATTGTGAATAATATCTAGTCGAACGGTAAAATTATAGACGGAAAAATAAAACTGAATACAAAGTTAATACGAACACGAGTTAATACAAAGCGCTTCAGAAAGGTAGCGACCGTGCATGCGAAAGTTACATACTAATACTACTAGTATAGTACATACGTATATTTAACTTCACCAAGGTTTTAACTTTACGTTACGCGCTTCTATTCAATTGCAATACTAAAATAAACATTTTTTCATTGAACTGTTTCATAAATTATATCATAAATCTGTATCAGTTTGCTTACCACCCCATGGGGACTCAGCAAAAGTGTACTATCACTTAATTTTAACCCTATTAACCTTTAATAGTTTGCTCAAACTAACACATATGTCACTTACAACAGTAACAAACGTCGATTGACAAAGATGCACATTTTGAGTTATAATTTTTTTTAATATTTAAGTAAGATTTCAATATTTCAGAAAGTGGTAGGACTCTTGCAGAGTCCGAGTGGGGCGGTACCACGGAATTGCCAGATATTCTGCCGTCAAGCAATAGTGTTGAAGTACTACTGTGTTCCGGTTTAAAGCTATGCAATGATGCTATTGAATTTACAGGGCAAAGAAATAGACCATCTCATATCTCTAGGTGACGAGCCTAGCATATGACCAAGCACGCTGCGTGTGGTACTCTGTGGTTATGGTTAGGTGTGAGTTTTATCAAGCGCACGACTTGCTCGTCTAGTCACTTTATCTCGTAAAAAAAAGAGTTTTAAGTTCTGCCGTCAAAAAGTTAAGTGAAAAAATGGATAAAATTGAATATAATGTTATTGAGTATTGAAGAGAAGTCCATTACACTTGCTGAGCCTCATTTTCGTCATTTATGACCTATGGATTAATATTAATGTCGAGCAGCGTCTTGATTCACGGATAAGTTAGTAGGATATTTTTGGAGAGTTCGCTTTATACTTAAACTTTCCGTATTACACATCCCTATTGAACCCCTACTGAAAGCTACAAACATTCTTCAATTGTTTAACAGATATTGACGGTTATATATGTTGATGAAAAATGTCACTATTACTTCGTAAGACTCACGTCAGTATTTTAAACTGTCGCAATAATGTCAACCCAAGTCTATGATATTTCTCGCGTGTCTCACGCGACGTCAAAAATGTTTACTTTTTCACGAGAGGTCACTTAGAAACTTCATTATTTAGAATTCGGCAATTTTGGAATTAGTCTTCGTTTTCATTTTAAATTGAAATTGCAAAAAAAAGGAACAAAAAAGAAATTAAGTTAAATGTCCATTAATTACCACTATTGCAGTGTACGTCAAGGATGGTACCACCGATGGAAAAGGTGCCAGTTATTCTGTCGGCAAACAGTAGTGTCTGTGCACAACTATGTTCCAGTTTAAACAGCAACCATGCCAGCGTAAATAATACTGTGCTGTTAAGGGCACAGGTAACTCTTACCATCAGGCGCACGACTACAAACGAAAAAAATATGGTATTGGAAGTTTTAAGAGATAAATGTTCATTAAAGTGTTAGCAACAACTTTCAAACACTTCGCCTTCGTTACCCCGGGTTAAGAAAAGTGAAATCTCTTTCTTTTAGTTCCAAAGTTCGTATTAAATTTGAGGGAGACTTATATTTATCCCTCCATGTTTCATTATAAGTTCATATGAATTGCTTTAAGACCCTCCGTAGAAGATCATAATTTATTCTGTAAGATTTTTCTCTGCAGTCCTTTATTCGTTCAACGGATTTAAAGGCTATCGATATCTACGTGTGAATTAGAGCCAGTTATCGTTAGCTGCAGTATTGCAGACGCCTGCACATTCTAAGAAAAATATAAGAAAAAGCTTAATGCAGTCACATTACTTTAAAGCATCATTATTTCTTAAGCGCTTTGCCTTTGTTTCAATATAAGTGATGTTTTTACATATAAATGTAACCTTTTGGTTATAAAGGGAGTGTGGAGAAAGTGTTATAATAGGTCGTTTTAATATTGAATTCTTTGTAATTTACAACGACTTTTGACTAGTTCATGTCACCATTTTCGTTTTTAATATATTTTGTTGTCATGTCTACTGCATTTTGATTTTGTTGATTGGAATGGAGTTGCGAGTTTAATTAGCAAAGCGACTGACAATGCCTACAAACTTTAGAAAAGACCACATATACTAACATGAGAAGACAATTGTTCGCAGCTATGCTATTCAAATTTCAGTACAATTTATAATAATCTTATATATAATAGATATTATTATAAATCAGCAAAATTATAAATTCTCTAGTCACCGGTGATTTATTATCAAGTCAATTCAAGATTTAGCTTATTGTTTTTTTGTATTATACAATTTAACTCGTATAATTTTTGTTACAGTCTTTCTCGAACAGGGTGAATTGATCGCTTAATAACATGAATATCCAATCACACTTATGTTTCTGTCCGTGTGTGTTTAATTACTCCATCTATCAAATGTTTTATTAAAGTTCAAATTTATATAGATGGGTGATTTAAGCGGAGTTGTGTTATTTGCAGAATTAATATATAACATACTTTAGTTTGGCAATTAAAACTACAAATAAAGAAGTATGTAATATTCGAGGATTATAATTTTTTTAATATAATATCGCTTGCTTTTTCAACCGCTAAATGTTAGTTTCACCCTCATTGACAACTATGAAGTCATAGTCAATTCATACTACGATGGTAGTAATAGTCCATGAGGTTTATCTTGCATGTCACACGCGACGCCTAAATTGATTGCCTCGCCATGACCGACTCACCAACGATGTAAATTCAATCGCCTTATCCCTTAGTGTTGGTATGGGAGCATAATTGCAAATAGTCTGTACAAGTTTTACTTATCAATAAAAGTTGATAAAATTAGAAATTTCATTATGTATTTTATTTTCAGTATATTGAACGTTAAAAAAACTTTATTTATAAAGCTGCCATTGGTCTTACGAAACTAATAACTTAGAGGTTATACGATGATATTTAGGTATAAATAAAGTCAGTTCCTAATATCGTAGTCCATATTTACTTTAATTACACCAACTTATATGTATAATACAATAATTTGAAGAATTAGATTTTGTCGAATCGATACAAAAACTCGTTTATTTCTTAAACTAATCTACTTACTACTGAGAATTATGGACTTGTTCTAACCGATTAAAAAGTGAGCAGGTTCATTATTTGTCTAATTTTTTTTTTTAAAAATTACATATTTGCGCTACGTACAGATTTCCTAAGTTACGAGAGTCATTAGTCTTGTCTAACTAAATAGATACTGCATAATTTAGGAAATTTCAAAAATTGTTAACAATATCCAGCCAAACGGTAACATTATAGACAACAAAACAAAAGTTACGAACACGAGTTAATACAAAGCGCTTCAGATAGGTAGGGAGCGTGCATGTAAAAGCTACATATACTTAACTTTACTGTACACGAGCACCTGTCTTACTTATTTAAGGTTTCAACTTTACGTCTCGCGCTTCTGTTCAATTCCAATACTATATTGAACATTTTTTCATTGCATTTAAACTTAAATACTTGTTAAACTGTTTAATCAATTTTATCATAAATCTTCGCCAGTTTGCTTACCACCCCATGGGGACTCAGCAAGTGTCCTATCACTCAATTTTAGCCCTATCAAGCTCTAATAGTTTGATGAAACTAACACATCATGTAAATAAAAATAATTACAAATGTACGATTGATAAAGGTAGACATTTTGGGTTATAAAAGTTGAAGCACTACTGTGTTCCGATTTGAAGGGCAATGATGCCACTGAAACTACAGGGCAAAGAAATAGACCATCTAATATTTCTGGGCGGCGAGCACAGCACAGGACCAAGCACGCTGCGTGTGATACAAACGCAGCGTGCTTGTGTTGTTTAGAGCGTGACGCTTACCATCACTTGCTCGTCTCGTCAGTTTATCTCTTAGAAAAAAATGTAATAAAAGTTCTGTCGTAAAAACGTTTAGTGAAAAAAAGGGTTAAAATTGAATATAATGTTATTTATTACTAAAGAGAAATACAAGTCCATTACACTTGCTGAGCTTCATTTTCATCACCTATGGCTTAATATTAATGTCGAAAGAGCAGAGTCTTTTGCGATTCGCGGATAATTTTGTAGGATATTTTTGTGGAGTCCGCTTTGTACTAATACTTTCCTTATTACAATACAACTAAGTCCCCATTGAAAGCTACAAGCATTTTTTAAATGTTGTATTGGATATTGACGAATGAATATGTTGACGATAAATGTCACTAGTACTTCGTAAGACCTACGTTGGTATTTTAAACTCCTGCGATAATGTCAACCTATATCTATGATATTTCTCGCGTGCCTCACGCGACGTCCAAATTGTTTACTTTTTCACGAGAGGTCACTTGGAAACTGCATTATTTAGAATTCGGCAATTCTGGAATTAGCCTCCGTTATCACTACAATTTTAAAGCAAAAGAATTTTCGTTTTAAAAAAGGAACAAAAAAGAAATTAAGTTAAATGTCCATTCATGACCTTTAAATTGGCAGAACTGATGCAGAGTAGGTCTCGGCTGATATCACTGCATTGCCAGTTATTCTACAGCCAAGCAGTATTGTGTAAACACAACTATGTTCCGGTTTGAAAGGCAACGATGCTAGCGTAATTACTAGGCAAAGAGATAGACCATCCTAACTCTCTAGATGACGAGCGCATCGTAGAACCAAGCACGATCTATGTGGTCAGAGGTAACGCTTTCCATCAGGCTCACGACTAGAAAAGAAAAAAAAATAGGATTGGGAGTTTCAAGAATAAAGGATCATTAAAGTGTTAGCAACAACTTTGAAACACTTCGCCTTCGTTTCCCCGGGTTACGAAAAGTAAAAGCTCTTTCTTTTAGTTACTTCAAAAGTTCATATTAAGTTTGAGGGGGATTTTTATATTTCTCCATGTTTCGTTATAAGTTCATGCGAATTGCTTTAAGGCCGTCTGAAGGAGATCATAATTTAATCTGTAAGATTTTTCTCTGCAGTCCTGTATTCGTTCAAAGGAGGATTAGAGCTAGTTATCGTTAGCTGCAGTATTGCAGACGCCTGAACATTTGAAGAAAATGTGAGAAAACGCTTAATGCAGTCACATTACTCTACAGCATCATTATTCCTTAAGCGTTCCTTTGCATTTGTTTCATTATAAGTGATGTAAAAGGTTATAAAGGGAGTGTGGAGGAAGTGCTATAAAAGGTCGTTTTAATAATGAATTGTTTATATTACATATTAAAGACGCCTGAAAATAACTCAAAGCAAATGCTAACAACTACACAACCCTGGTTTTCAAAACCGAACATTAATTAATATACAAATTTGTACGTTGCTGTTCTAAATGTATGTATTATTAAAACTATTCTTTCTCCATTATTATCCCATTGTTTCTGGAGCTTCTTAAAAATAATTTGATGCTTTGTTACTATTTTTTATCTTTTTAAATATTCATACGCGTATTCAGGTACAATATGTGCTCTAAATTTTTATGTTTTAAAACTTTACGATGCATACAATATATTTTATTTGAAATGGATTAAAACAAGGGATATTTAAATAAAAGCGAAGACTAACGTAGCGTCAATACTTTGATTAAAAACAAATGAAAATAGATGAAAACAGAAACGAAACTCCGCAAAAAATGTTTCTGATTGCAAAATAATGATCAATGATTAATATTACCCACAGATTTGTTAAGTTTGAAGTGAGTCTGTTCAGAATAACTGTAATTGAAGAAGCGTATGGGTCGGGTATTAACAAATTGGAGGGTCATGGGTTCGAATCCCTTGTAAGATAATGACTTAGTGCTACTTTTACTTCTTAGTTGGGTTAGGACATTGCGAGCTAATCACCCGATTGCTTAAAAGTCGAGAGATAATTCATTCGTCGAATGTAAAAAGTTATATACAGTCGACGGCCGTCGTGGTATAGGTCCGTTAACCGGACCTCGACGGCCCTTAGCCGACAATCCCCCATAATTATCAAAACACGCATGTCCTCATGCGAGACCCCGCAGGACGTGGGATCTATCCAACTCGTGGAAACTTAGCATATCCACGTGTTTGGTGATCCGATGTAGCTTTACATAGGCGCATAGCCTGGAAGCGACAACGTCATTAAATACAGATACAGATACAGAAGGTGTAACACAGTAAAAAAAATACAATAAAAAAACATATTTGAAATATTGTTACACTTAATTGTCACAATACATACATATCTGAAATAGAAATAAACTATTAACGCCTACATTTCGTCTAAAAATATTAAATAAATCTTTCTTGGGCCGTATATCTATATATTCGTATACATTGAAACTCCACAAACTATCTTAGACTTACCTTATTAAAAATGTAAACCTGAGATTAAAAACTTCTTACTAAGTGAAGCATATTATTCAATATTAAGCTATTCAAGAGCTTTGAGTTGATAAAAATTAGTATAATTAAAATATATTGAACCACACGCGTGCATACTTTAGATTTATTACTATATGGAAAATTTTAATTTGGCATTAAAAAAGCGACTGTTGAGTTTCTTCCCGGCTATTCTCAGAACTGCTTTCCCAGTCAGCTTCCTCACGGACCGACTTCATTGACGATTCAAAAGTGCTTATAAAAGCCATCGTTCAAGAAAGCCTAATTTCATTTCATGTTGTTATTGTGTGTTCCCAGTATTGTGAATTGTGAATACGACCAAGTGTGAATACAATAAAAAATATATTTTTTATTTCTTGAGCGATTTTTCTTTACAAATGAATATTTCCTTAAAACACGTTTCTTATTGGATAAAACATTTTGACAAAAATATTATTCATCTACGAAAGTAATGCCCGGAAATTTGTAAAAAATGGCGCATGTACAGTAGTACTAAATGTGTGTAAGCATTAAATGAACCAACGGAACTCAATATAAATTCCAAACGACGCGACACCGCCCCACAACATCTGATTCCACTAGCTTTTATTTAAGATGAAAAAAAGTTGGCTTTAAAAATAAAACCCAAAAAAAGCTATATTTATAAAATCTTTCAAGTTTTTTTATGTAGTAGGAGGCAAACGAGCTAGCGGTTCACCTGATGGTAAGTGATCACTGCTGCCCATGGACATTCGTAACATCTAGAGATTCGCAAATGGGTTATCCACCTTTAAGGTCGTAATAGGCTCTCTTCTTGAAAGCACCTAAGTCGTATCGGTCCGAAATTACCGCTGGCGACAACTTGTTTCAAACGTGACTTGTGCTAGGCAAAAAATTTCGTGAGAAACGCACGGTGGTGGATTGCCAGCCAAGAAGATGGAAGCGATGTTATCTGGCGTTTTGCCGCGTTGTATAGTGACGAAATTTAGCAGCAGGTATTAGTCTGAACAATTTCTCTGAGCACTCCCCATGGCACTTTCATTGGGGTACCCCAGCCCAGAGATGAGAACAGTATTACATATGCGGACTTGCGCCTTATAAAATTGGATGGATTGGTGGGGCGACTGGAAATACTGTCGATCTGCTTAGGACACCGAGCCAATATCCACAACACATATTATATTTCTAGAGAATTTGCCAAATTTAACCGAAATACCATACCTCTTTTTTTTTGGCATAAAGGCCAGCGTTGCGCGCCTGATCGTATGCAGCACAATTGCCCATATCAATTCGAATATAATTTTAAACAGTTTTTTTAGTTACACGAGTCCAAAATTATTTATATTTGCGCTACGCTCGTTAGATAAAAATGTAAGATGATCTATCTCTATAACAAGTAATTACAAGGACAACATTGCCGTTCAAAGTGGAAACCCGTAGATTTGAGCGATATTAAATTATAGATGCATATTTTTAAATTTTTATCTAACCAACGCCTGGCTTCGTGATCTGCGGAGTGTAAGATAAGATTAGCAAAAAGTAAGCTCCCAAACAAGCCCTGTCTAGATTTGACAAAATTACTTACAGCTAGTTTAGAACATTCATTTCATGTTTACAAAAAAAATGAACTAATTTTGTTTGATTTTGATAACTCGTATTCTATTACCATTTGGGGCAAATAGAAGTATTTGTACAAACAATAAGTAATTTTATTTTTTTAGTCCATGTAAATTTATATATTTCCAATACTAATAGCAGAAGCAGTGATTTGTTGAATAATATTAAAGTACATTTTTTGTCGACGGACGTAATAATTTCCGCCCTATCTCTCACCCGTTCCTCGAATAATAGGCCTTCACAACTGTCACTTCAGAAAGATCTAAAAAAAATATCACTCGCAATTCAAAATACTCGAAAGTGTATTTTACTCGAAGGTTCCTAACGTTAAAAACGGGTAGCAATTGAGATTTTTAGTATATCTATATTTAAATATATACATATTTATTTAGTCTATTGCAATTATTAAAAGAAAAGTTTGTTGCAAAAATCGTAAAACACTATCGTAGCATACAAAGTGCTTTGTTACTTTGTAAAAGAAGATATTTACAATAATTATAAGGATTTTAAAGATTAATCGTGCAGAGATTTTGTTACTTAGTAGTTGGTACAATAAATATGTCTAACAATAACCATTAAATATACTAAAAATATAAGAAGCTCTGAAACATAAATTTTGCTATTAGAACAGTTATCAGAACCATCATAAGCCGATCAAAATACTACCGTTCTTACCGATAATTCGAAAATAAGAAGAACGTCATATACTTCTATTTTATTACTTTTAATCAAAACTATGTCACCTCTTCTCTCTCTCTCTCTCGAAGACCAGAATCGCGGACACCAAGGCAATCCTATAAGGCTTTTGTTTCATCTTACCGTAGTAATATTCTTTTATTTTTATTTTTACAGTGAAATACTTTAACGAATTCACTCATATCAATTATTTTAATTTTTCCTGAGAAGTTTTATTTCCCAAGATTTTGAACATTTTCGAACATTCATGATCACGCATCACATAAGCGTTAAATTTTTGAGTATGTATATTTTATTTTCATATTACAATACTGACTGACCCTGTGACTGAGATGACTTCTAAGTGCAGTCACTAAGGTATTGGATTCGGCTCACCAGGGCATATGATTTGTATGAACTACAGGTAATTGCTTCGGACCTGGTTGTTTGCCTTACGATATTTATGATGTATGTATAAGAAAGACCCTTATAACATAAGATGTTTTTATATTAAAAGAGAGGCAGTGTTTTTAAAAACCAAAGATATGTATTCTTTATTTAAAAATTTGTATTTAATAAAAATATATTAATATATGTTATTCATTTATTTGGTTATGATTATTATTCAATTACTAATATAAAATATGGTTAATATTTATTACTTTTTTGACATTTTCATTTTACCTTATATATTTCGATAGTCACGTACAGGTTGTTACGTAAAGTTCGACTATGAAGTGTATATAGAATATTTTTAGAAGTGGTAGGACTATTGCAGTCTGACTGGAGCGGTACCATTGCATTGCCTGATATTCTGCCGCCAAGTAGTAGTGTGTAACTATTGTGTTCCGGTTTGAAGGGCAACGGTGCCAGCGAAATTACACGGCAAATATATAAACCATCTTATATTTCTGGGTGATGAGCGCAGCACAGAGCCAAGCACACTGTGTGGTACTGTGTTGTTATGAGCAGGCGTGACGCTTGTTATCAGGCGCACTAGCATTGCTCGTCTTGTCACTTTATCTAAGAAAAAAAATATAAAAATGTCACATTTAAAATAAAATATTGGAATCAGGACCTCTCAAAACCTTACCATATTCAAACGTGTTTTCTGTAGAATAATATAATAAAATAGATTATACATATAATATAATATATAATGCACATATATCACACCATACATACAACCATATGTTGTGAATCGGTTTACTAACAGAATTCTACGGACATGGAGTTTGTAGTACAGTACTGCGATGTAGAAATCAACGATATACTACTACATTATATATTCCCACGAGTGTTGAATGAGAAGAAGACCATAATCATCAACGGAGCGAAATCATGATCAGCGGAAATTGATAACGCATTTTCATTAAAAGTTGATATTCTTAAAAAAAACGAAACTTAGTTTCAACGCACAATAAACGCAGTATCAACATAAGAGAATTCATTAATAATAAATTATATATAAATTCGAAAACGTTAAAATAATTTCAGTACGAGTGTTAAGTCACTATTAACTTAATTGATTCCTACGCAGCGCTCTTTTCCCAGAGATGTCAGATGGTATATATCTATCATCAGTAATTTCTTTTGAAACATTATTCTTCATACTAAAATACAGTAATGCTTGGAACTACTAAAATACTTCTGCATATGGAATCTGCAAAATAGTCCTACTACATACAAATCTTTTACTTGATACTATATTAAGCCAACAGTTACAGCTCGAAAAAGCCTAATGTCAAAGTATAAACTGATAAACCCTTTTCTTAATAGTAAACTAATAAAAATACGAAAAGGACTACGATGTTTTTTTTTATTCATGTAGGGAGGCAAACGAGCAAGCGGCTCACCTGATGGT
>DWGO01000875.1:0-10786 GCA_018247635.1 Eurytides dolicaon deicoon | reverse complement strand
TCCGCGTTTCGTCCGGTGAGTGAGGTGGCCGGTTGCCCATCCCCCCCTCCCTCGCCAACACTCAATCCCCACCTTAAAGGTCGGCAACGCATTCGCAAGTTCCGCGATGTTGCGATTGTCCATGGGCGGCGGTACTCGCTTACCATCAGGTGAGCCGCTTGTTCGTTTGCCTTCCTAGTCCATAAATCAAGCGGACGACTCGTGACTTTATCTCGTAAAAAATATAAAAAAGATTTATAAGGAGTTTAAGCAAGCAGGTTTAGCTTTATGTTAAAGTGCATTTGTCTGTTCCTCCAGAATTTTAAGACGCATCTTGGTAGAAGAAAATGCAACACTCAAGCATCAGGACAAAATGTCTTTAAAGAGTTTGCTACCTCTCGTCTGCATGACTTCTTCAAGAAGAGCGTCGATTTACGACTGTGCTGGTAGAGATGCATATATACCAGCATAGGTGAATTCTTTGATCTATACATGTAATGCACACTTTTATTAATAGATATCAAATATAAATTCACCTGTATCCACAACCCCAGCCCCTGTCTCCGTAGGTGCTGGCATAGTGATCAACTGCACTACACAGATAGGTCTTAGCAATGCTAGGGTTTTGAGCATTTAATTGAGCTATCCTCTCTAGGATTCCTGAAAATGTACACTAATTATTAATTAACAATAAACACTAATTATTAATAAATAATACTAAAGTCCTCCTAGGTGAATTTTCTTTAAAAAAAGGGAATTTTTTTACCAGACAAGGGCATGCAATGTTCACCACATTGCATGCCCTTGTCTGGTAAAAATATCCCTTTTTGACATTAGCCTAATGTCATGGTAATCCTTTCAATACTCTAAGCTAATACTAAAGTTTTTATAAGTGGTAGGACTCTTACAGAGTCCAACTGAAGAGGTACCAATGTCATAATGTGGTCCGGTTTGAAAGGCAATGATGCTAGCAAAATTACAGGGCAAAGAGATAGGACATCTTATATCTCTGGGTGACAAGCGCAGCACAGAGCCAAGCACTCTGTGTGGTACTGTGTTGTCATAACAATGACCTAAACCTGCCCATAGGCACGCGTGACGCTTGCCATCAGGCGCATGACTTGCTTGTCTTGCCACTTTATCTCATAAAAAAAATAAAATAAATAAATAAAGCTAGGCAGTCATTGATGACTTTACTTATGGTCATCATATGCATTGTTCAACTTATTAAATCAGATGGTTGAAAAGTTTTCAAGTAATGTAAAACAAACAAGTCATTGTTTCTTGTGTAATTTGAACCTGTGAAACAGTTTACAAAGAGTTGGAAATGCAACAATGGTAATAGGTTTAAGTATACAATTTATATTATAATTTAAATGATAGTTGGATTATTATATATTTAATATAGTAATAGACTATTTTGAATTAAATAATAAAACACAAATTGCAAAGGGAATCTAACTAGTTATTAAACTCTGGTATATCCAATTATAATTTTTCTGTTTACAGAATTATAGTACATTATTCAATATGACTTATTTACAGAATATTATAATTTAGTTTTGAATTTCAGACATTTCAAAAAATTAATTAAATAGTTTTATATATTTAAAACTTGGCAATAATTTGGGTTTGACATTTGGAAGTCTTCCATCTGAGACCATCAATGAAAGATGGCTTCAAACTATAGAAAATGTGAAAATTAAAAATAAAATTAAACTGGGACAAAATCTGAAAAAACAATTCTTTTGATAATTACCCACTACCTTTGTTTTTCTTAGCATGATAAGAAAGGTAATATTTTTATAAAACCTATCTTAGGGATTGTATACTATTTTCAGATACACACCATTTGTCCTAGAAGAGCCAGTGTCTCTCCCTGTAGCCGAAGCACGGCGCAGGCCTACACTGCGTTCATAGTACCCAGCAACGGACAATGCTCCACTGTAAACTGCCCTCTTCAAGCTATTTGTTGCTCGGTTTGTATAGCCTTCATCATCCTCTTCCTCCATACCATATTGAGCCTGTAAGTAATTATAAGTAATTATTATATATCTATATTTTCTTGCATTATTTTTGTTTGAAAGTAAACAAAATAATATAATACAGGAGATAGGTGCTTAGAAACAAACAAACAACCTTATTAATAGGGACTCAAATAAGGTATAAAAATTTATTGGAAACCCATAGCCAAGCACACCAACATTTTCTGTATTTTCTAGATAATTTTTGATAGTAGTCAAATTGATTGGTCTTTCTTGTGCTTAACATAAATTTGCTAATGGATTAAAAACATTATGCTAAAATATAAAATAAAATGATAAAAAATTTAGACCAAAAGTTTCATTTGAAGAAAAAATTACTAGTAGTAGTTTTTGTTACCCGTAAAAGTTGAAATTCATGCTCTTCTCTATTTTTTTGAGCTTCCCTTTCTGCAGCAGTTAAGGTTGATACACCACCATCTTCCCCTTTCTCAAAATGTTCTTCAATATGCTGTATCTGTGAAGAACATTAATATATCTTCTCTAAAGATACATTTTAAATAAACTGTTTAACTATTTTTAAATATAAATTCATTGATCATGTGCAGCATGGCAATTTCAAACTGAGTGTCCAAAAGTAGCAAATGCATGTTCTACTAACCAACTCATGTTCCGATAATGGTAGAGGCTGACAGCAAACTGGACAATTACTAACGGGGCTCTCCTCCATCATAACCACATCTTCACATGATGCATTATCAAGGGGATCCTGTAGTATAAATGTTAATTAATTGTACAAAAATTATTTCCTAAAAGTTTTGATTTTACTATTAAGGATGAGTAATCAATTTAAATAGCAAGAGAAGCAACTTAAATCCTTTACACCTACATTTGTTACTTTCTATTCAAATCTCTTTTAAATATAGATGTATAATATAGTCCTTATTTACATTCTAAATATTATAACTTACTGTTTTTTGTGGACTCAAGATATCTCTGTGCTCGACGTTAACATGCACTTCTACTTCGGGCCCACTGGCAAATTCTCTTTCGCATATTGGACATTGAAATGAAGAGGCATTAGGTCCTGGAGATATGGACATTGCACTCAGAGCTAAAGTGGGGTTGTCCAATGTCAAAGTAGCGTTGCTTAGGCCTAACGTTATGTTTTCAGTTATATTAACGTTAGCGTTTGCATTTGAGAGCACAGACGGCGATGTTAAATCGAAATGGGCGCGATTAATATGTTCCTCAAGTTTTCTCGGGCATGTCGACTTGAAATCACATAACAGACACTGTAATAACAAATAACAGAGAGCTAATATTTTATTTCATAATAATAATCTGATTTATTTGGTTTTGTTTTATTTATAACAACATTTTATTGAATATAAAATTTGAAAATTTGAATATAAACTTTGATTTATTGTTGACAGTATGCATCCAGTGTTGCCAAGTTTTCCTAATAACAGTTTACTGTGTTTAAAGATACTTTGTAACAACAGAAGAACAATAAATTGAAACTAAACCAAAATATAACGAGCATCGTAAATTTGTAACGCTAATGTTCTTTTACAAAACTCTAACCATTTCAAGTTTACTGACGCTTTTAGTAATTAACAAAGTTTTAATCTTTCGTGTTAACAACCATAAATTAACAACTCGGTTATAAAACTAGAAAAGTTTCACGTTTAACGAAACCATTTACTCAGTAGTAAAATGAATATAAATAAATACTTCTTTGACGGGGTTATTTCTAACATCAGTTGTCTTATTTGACATATTAAAACATTACATAGGTATAAAAAAATTCGATAGCTGCTCACTTAAATAAATTAATATAATATGTTACATTAATTGATTATAATTATTTATGTACCACTACGTAATCGCATGTGTACATATAGTGTTACGATATAAAATTATTTAAATGAATCGTATTTATCCGATTTATTTGATTAATAACTTTAATAGAATAAATAATTCGTAAATAAACTTGAACAATTGGGTTTTTTCGGACCAAAAATAAAAAAAAAACAGTATACATTTTAATCGTTATAAGGAAGTTAAATCAAACAAAAGAAGGAAGGCCTTTACAGCTTGTCGAGCTATTTTATCCAGTCGGTTAACCGTTGTGGTATTGGAGTTTATTCATTAATAGAGAGTAAGTTGCGTGGTGAACCAAATTAGAAATTTATCCGGAACATTACAAATATCTAAATTATTCCTTGGATTTTTTACTCGTATTTAAAACAATATTTGTTGAATTCCACCCTTATTTTTTTTACGAGATAAAGTAACGAGACGACCAAGTCGTGCGTCAATGGAAAGCGTCACGCCTGCCCGTAGCAACATAGTACTACTCAGAGCGTGCTTGGCTCTGTGCTACGCTCGTTATTCAGAGATATTTGAAGGTAGAGCCTCTAATTACAAGAGAAAGATTTCTCGCCCTGTAAATTCACTGGCATCATTGTTCTTCAAACAAATGGAAAAGGAACACAGTAGTGCTTACATATTATTGCTTGGCGGCAAAATATCTGACGATGCAGTCGTACAGTCGGGCTATGCAAGAGATTAAAATTCTTAATAATTCTCAAATCCAGCGATCATAAAACCGATGTACCCCTTAAGATTCAAAACCGTGACGATAGTGACGTGGAAAAGGAATGAAAAGAGAATGACTACATATTACTGTGCATAATTGTTAATAAATAAAAAATATTTTGGAGTTAAAAAAAGATACATTTAAATTTAATAAATGTAATAAAAGTTCTTTACCTGAACTGTAGGGCTTGGTGTGGGTAGTGATTTTTTAGGGGTGTTCGCTTTTAGTTTTAATGCAAGTTGTGATCTGAGCGGTGATCCTTGACCCGCACTTGCCATAGATAACTATAAAAACCGTATTTTACGTTATTTTTACAGCCAAATATAAATAACTTCGCATAAAAGAAAGAAAGAAGTAAATCATATACGCACCTTATTTTTATTCGGAGATCCTTCATAATTATCAGCATTATGACTAGGACTGCAATTCGAACCTGAAAAAGTAGTCTTTAATAAAATTCCCCATAAAAATACAATCTGAAACAATAAAAACGCCAAGAAAAGCGTATAATTATCAACAAACCTTTTCTTTCGTGACCATTCATAATTTCCCCGTCATTTGAATTCTCCCTGCTGTGATTTTTTTTCGGTATCACCCCATTGCTTATATTAATGTTCTTCAGTCCATTACACAGATTAATGTTTTTAGGCGAACGCGAGCGTCTATCGTCGTCCTTTTCACTCCTATGGTAGCTCTCCTTTTCCTGGTATCCATTATGATAGTTCATGTTTTTTGATATAGCGCCGTTATGGAATGACGTTGATGTCATATCGGGACTGTGCCAACCGTTAATGGAGCCGGGTGTGTTATAGCTACAACTGTCGGTTGTTGTCATTTTTGAATCTTCGTCGAAACTGTAATGATGAAATCCAGTATTTTGAATTTTACGTGACTTTTCATTTTTTCATGTGCCTGACACTCATTTTTTCTGCCCATAACAATACAGTACCTAAACCCTGTTCGGCCAGGCACTGCGCTCCTCACTCAGGGAATTAAGATGTAAATGTAAATCTCTATGCCCAGGCAACATTGCCCTTAATATTAAATACACATTATTTCTTGGCTGAAAAACTAGCAACGCATTGGTACCACCTCAGGGGAAATCTGCAAAAGATTCCTACCACAAATCAAATTATTTTTAAGAGATACGCCAAACATCTCTAGTTTTGTATATTAGTATTAAAATAGAACGTCATGAAATAAACGTTGTAAAATATTATGGTCGCGATTATCTCGGCTGTCGGTTGTGATTCGGCTTAAAGGATATGTGTAGGGATAAAATTCTCCCCAAGGAATTATACGGATTAAGCTGAATAATTACTTGGGTACAAATAGATCATAGTATATTTTTAGATGATGATGATATACTGTACGGTATTGTGCTGTTGATTACATTGTTATATTATTTCATTAAAAAATTACACTAAAACGTAACTCATTTATCACGGACTCCTTTATACATAGTAATCATAAAATATGGGCCATTAGATACTTTAATCAGACAGACCTGCACTGTATTACGGCTATTTTGAATAGTTCTTGATATGTAAAACAATTCGCACTCTACGTGAATCATCAATAAAATCAAATACGATACGATGTACGAATCAATTTTTTAAAGAAATGTGATTATTACTTCGATAAATTATAACAAAGCATTAAAATTATATTTATGATATGAGTAGTTATTTAAACTTCTATTAATTCTTGTACAGGGAAGGGGTCTTGCATTCTCTTAATAGAAAGTACCGCTTACCTCGGACTCTGATCATCGATGAATGCCATAAGCTCCCTTTCCGGTGTTAAGTAATGCAAATGGGCTCTCTGTACGTGGCCGACCAGTTGAGTTTGTGGTACGGTGCAGTCGCAGAATGGACAATCTGGTCTTCCGGCAACATGGGCTTCGAGAGTATGTGTCCTCATACCCTCGTCTGTTAAGCCTTCTGCGCCGCATAGCTCGCAAGTGTAAGGGAACGGGCTACTTGACATGGTGACAGTGTTAACTATAACAAAAATTAATCAACCTATTTAAGCTGTCATTATCATCACTATTCTTGTGCATAAAATGTAGTGTTTCGTAATTTTTTTAATTTTCGGCATTTAAAATTGGTTCATTAAGAATAATACGTATGTTTATTTAATAATTACGTAACCAAACATTATTTTACTAAGAATAAAATATTAACTTCGAAAGTTATTACACTTAGCTATTAACAATAACGAAATAAATAACGAAGATAAAAACGCTGTAATGTTTAGTGTTTGCATAGAAACGATTCACAACAAATTAGGGTAAAGTGTCAAATCAATAAATTTACCGCAGTTTTGTTTTCAAGGAAAACGCGACATAATCTGTATATTTTTAGAGTCAGTCAACATTTAATTCATAAAGAGACTTCTAAAATTGCTCAATTAAGTGAAAATGATCATTGTTAATACAATTTAACGCCGAAATAAATAAAAGCACATTAAAATCCAAATAAAATACGTACTCACGTTTCTTATTGTCAATATTCTTAGGGGTTTCCGATTTATTTTAATTGTAACACTATCTAAATGGCTTGTTACTTGTGTTATAGTTGAATAGAAATAACATTTTCTAATAATAAATTGTACATTAAACAGCTAAAGATCACAAGTTGTGAACGAATTGCCATTCATGGAGTCACAGACACTGAAAAAGAAAAAAAATATTACGCATGCGGAAAATTCGTTTCTAGGTCATGCCCTCTAGCGGAATATGTAGGACACGCGGAAACAACTTGTGTCAAGGAAATGTGAGAGAAAATAAGCCACAAAGCGATTTCAGCAAAGCGCATTTTTTCAGTTCTAATTGAGGTTTCAAACTTATTTTACTCTGACACATTTGTTCTTAATATTCATTTTACTTAATGCATTCAATGCAAGTGTAAATATGTTTGATCAAGTATTTATTAAACAACAAAAACACCTTTAGAGTAAAATCGCGATTAAAATATGGCGTAGACGAAAAAAAAATATTGTTTCTTTGTTGAGAATACTAATCGAGCTTGTTTTAATTTTAAATATTGTGGTATTTACGGTAAGAGTACTAAACAAGCCGCCATCTTTTTTCATCTACATCAACCTGTTTCACGCGTATAGGATCAGATAAAATTATGTTTTTAACTAAAATTGGATAGAGGGCGTTACGTTTCTCATTTGTTTTTATTATTTCAACATATTTGAAGACCGTGCAAGCATATGAAAAATGAATTTCTTTTATATGTTTATGAACCCCTTATGATTAGAGCTTTTTTTTTCGAGACAGTGACGAGACGAGCAACACGGTAGCCCCATAACAACACAGGGTACTGTGGGTACTGTGATAACACAGAGCGTGCTTGGCTCTGGGCTGCGCTCGACATTCAGAGATATAAGACGCTCTATCTCTTTGTCTCATTGCCCATCAAATCGGATTACAGTAGTGCCTACACATTTTTGCTTGGCGGTAGAATATCTGGCAATGCAATGGTACCGGCCCATTCGGCCTCTGCAAGAGTCCCACCACTTATAAAGCTTATTAATTTATTACTTATTGATAATTAATGAATGAAAGAATTAAAGAATAAATGAATAAATTTTATGAATCACCACTTTATTACATTTATTATTAAATCACTTTTATATCCTAAGACTCTAAAGACTACATTTATAAGTATAGGCTTTGTCCACTGCTTCGCCTATTATTTTTTATCAACGAACTATAAACGATTTCCAACTCCTGTTGCTACGTGAAAGTGTGAATAAAATACTTTTTTTTCCGGAATAAGTGACGGACGAGTATTTCGTGCGCCTGATGGTAAGCGTCAAGTCTGCCCATAACAACATAGTACCACACAGAGCGTGCTTGGCTCTGTGCTGCGCATGAGACAAGATGTTAGATGATCTATCTCTTTGCCCTGTTATTTCGCTTGTTGTTATTGGCCTTCAAACCGGAACATCACAGTGCTTACACACAGTAGTAGCGGCTTGGCGGCAAAACATATGGCAATGCAGTGGTACCGCCTCAGTCGGACTCAGCAATAGTCCTAACTACCTTTTTAAATCAGCCGCCTTAGACAAAACACTTTATCGATATATTTATACTTTTATGTCATATGTTAATGGTATATATACGTGTTTCGATTTAAACTTTTTGGCTCTATTTTATGACATATAACTTTAAAAAATGACATAAAAATAAGGTTATATTTTATTAAATAAAACTAAGTTACAGAGTTTTACTTTTAAATTCACTGTTTTAAATACTTCGGATCTGTTCTCCGTCGTCAAAATGTCACTTCGGTCTTGTATCTGTCGGTCAAATGTATTTTGACATTATGTCCAAATACAGTTCGGTAAAATGAGCGTAGATTGTTGTCTGGATTAATGACGTAATCCAGACAACAATCTACGCTCCTTTTACTTTGATGGTTGGATGCTATCTGCTTGAGATCCCATAATTAATAAAATTAAAATCCAAGCATACCGATACTGCAAGATTTCAAGATACTGTTAGCTTATATTGCATATATCGGACCAAAAATTAATAATTGAAAAACTTTGAAAAGGAATATTTTTTCAATGTAATAATATATAGATTACGAGTAAAAACAAGAAATTACAATTGGGATATATTAATTGTCTACGTGGTTTCGTTTTATTTATATTGTAGGTATCTTTCCATATAAGTCACAAAAATCGGTGAACGTTTTTCCGGTCAGTGTGTTTCTTATTTATCTATGGCCCTGATCGCAGGGAACGTACTGTCACATGGATTAGTTGTGTGCTGAAAGGTGGAAAAAGTTATGAAGAAAATACGAGAAGCCTTATTGCTATAGTAAATTTGTCCATGAAATAAATTTACGAAAAAAGACTTTACAATACGTATATTATATGTTTATGCCTAATTTTGTATGTTTTCAAGTAATTCGATAGGGTTAATAATATAACTTTTTATTGATTACATTAATACAGAGCTGAATTTTATTTTGTCTTTTGCAAAGTCTGCCTTGGCTTGGATAACATAGTACAACTGCTTACACATTACTGCTTGCACATTACTGCTTGCACATTACTGCTTGACGGTAAGAATAAGTTGCAAAGCAGTGGTACTACCTACGCATTCTGCTAAGGAATCTGCGAGAGAGGAGGAGGAGGAGATCTGTGATCTGTAATGGTATTTTAACTTTCTTTATTATACAAACGCGACGAGGCGAGCAAATTGTGCGTCTGATGGTGAGCGTCACGCTTGCCCATAACAAAGCTGTACCACTCAGGGCGTGCTTGGCTTTGTGCTGCACTCGTCGCCTAAAGATATAAGATGGTGTATCTTTTTGCCCATTACGTACGAATATTAGTAGGAATCTGAAGAAGTTGTCGAGGTTTCGAAATGATGGAGAACGGTATATACCTAGAATATTTATAACTTTGTAAATATTTATAGCTAATCCGCGTCCTCTATAGAAGATTGTTGAATGTGATGTAACAATCACACAATAAAAATCTATAAAAAGACATTGTTACACAGAACTTGCTTGCTTGGCTGTGTAGTGCGCTCGGCGCCTAGAGATATAAGAGTCTATCGCCATGCCCAGTAATTACGCTGGCATCATTGCCCTTTAAACCGGAACACAGTAGCGCTTACACACTACTGCTTGGGGGCAGAATAAGTGGCAATGCAGTGGTACCGCCCCAAAAATTAGCATTATTGATTAGCAAAAGCTGTCTTTGTTTACTATACGAGATTTAAAATAGATTGTTGATTAGCATTATCTGCCTTCGTTTTTTATTTAACATAAAATATTATAATTCCATCTATCAGTGTGTTATATGATGAGCTGTAACTTACACGTCACTACCATATGAACCTAGCTGACATACTGAGTTGAGTCAAATGGGACCAATTATGGAGATAATTTATCATTGTCTCACATTCGCAGCCGTGAAATAAAGAATTTCAAGATGTGTATGACGTCATTAAGCATTCGTGACGCAGATAAATGGTGCTGGTAAAATGGAACACACTGAAAAGAAATGGGTAAATTTTTAGCATTGTGAATTTTGAAAATGAACGGGATATTTTCACAGGTTTCATTTTTTAATTGTTTTTTTATTTCGTTACAACCATAATCAGAGTTATTAAGTTCTGTTATGTCAAACTCACAATTTAATCATCGACTTTGATTATTTAACAGTTTATGATAGAAATATCTTGTGT
>DWGO01000874.1:0-10789 GCA_018247635.1 Eurytides dolicaon deicoon | reverse complement strand
AATTTGAACCATAAGCTGTGTTAATTAATTCAAATTAAAAAAAACGTATTAAGTTACTTTTTTTTTGCACACCGGATTGGTAAATATATTTCGTATGGAATTCAACTTTAAAACTAAAGTGTTGAATATTATATTTATTATCATATAAAAAACGTAAACCACTTTTAAAACAGGTATTGCTATATGTGAATTTTCTCAGACCATGTTTATTCCTAGTTGACCTTTGTAATTAAAGGACTGTAATTTTTTTAACGCTTAACGACTTTGCATTGTTGCAGTTAACCGACATAGTGAACGCCATGTCACCTCGTGGTGAACTGCCACTGGAGCTGGCTCTGCGCGGCCGCAGCGCTTCTATAGCGACCACGCTTCTGCAGCATTGCGCCGACCCAGACGCAAGGGGGCCACGTGGCAGGACCTTACTGCACAGGGCCGTCGACTCTAGGGACGCATTTTCAGCCAAATTCCTAGTGGACAACGGTGCCGACCCCAGCCTAACCACAAAGTTTGTACATTTCTATAATTAGAAGCTCCTAAAAGTGATAGGGCTCTTACAGAGTCCGACTGGAGCGGTACTACTGCATTGCCAGGTACCTACTATGCCAGTGTGTTCCGTGTTTGAAGGGCAATGATGCCATCGTAATTACAGGACAAAGAGATATACCATCTCTGGATGACGAACGCTGCACAGAGCCAAGCACGCTCTGTGTGGTTGTGTGTAGTTATGGGTAGGCGTGACGATTACCAACAGGTGCGCGACTTGCTCATCACGCTCGTCGTTTTATCTATAAAAAAAATTGTAACAATGATTTTCTTCAGGTAATTTTGTACAACGGTAGTATATATCAATTTTAATGTAGAATTTAGACGTATTGTGTAAGACTGATGCAGATCTCCACCCCTTATTAATTTGACAATTTATTACCACAGACAAAAGTATCAAAAATTGGAAAGAGTAGTTAAAAATTTGCAATGAGATGTAAGTACGTTTGTGTATACCTTGAACCGCGTGCATTTCCACGGGTTCGGCAATCCGATGAAGCTTTATAGAGCCGCATAGGCTGAAAGCATCAACGTCAGTTTATACAAGACACAAGAAGCGGGCATGCAGGCACACGGTCATATTTATGCATTATTAATTGAGTTGACGAGTATTTATAGTACAATCATGCACCAATTATGTGTTTGGCTGACTCGTAAGTTATATCAAATGTCTTAAAACCAAATACCGGATACAAACAAAAGATAAAAAACCTACATTAGAGCTGTCTCCCTTGTTACTTTTCAAATAGCACGTGGCAAAATTTAACTAAATTCAACAGTCGAAAGTGATTTCTAGAATTCTCAAAATGCACGAAATATATTTAATTATTTTTAAGTCCTAGGCCTCTTGGAGAGTCCTACTGGGACGGTACCACTGAATTGCCAGATATTCTGCCGCCAAGCACTATTGTGTTTCGGTTTTTAGAGTAATGATGCCAGCGTAATTACAGTGGTAAAAAGATAGACCATCTTATATTTCTGGGTGACGAGCGCTGCACATAGCCTAGCACGCTCTGTGTGGTACTGTGTTGTTATGGGTAGACGTGACGTATACCAACAGGCGCAAGACTGGTCATCTCGTCAATTTATCTAAAAAAAAGACCACACTACATTGACGCTGTCTCCCTTTTTCTTTTTTAAATATCACCTGGCATAGTTTAACTAAATAAAAATAAATAAAACACTCACAAGTGATTTCTAAAAATACTTTGCTCTTTATAGATAAAGATCTTAAGCACGTACGCAATTAAATACTCAAATGTAAGTCTGAACTTTGCGTTAAATCACGCCTCGTTGTTACTATTCCTGTCGCCAAAGTCTAATTATTTCACAACTCTTATTAAAAAAAAGAACAATTGAAAAATGTATTGTTTTAACACATAAGTAATTTTTAGTAACGTATAACATTCAAACCTGCTTAGCGTGGTGATGCGAAAACAAAAAATAAATCCCCTAAAGGTCATGGCCACACGATATGGTCATATCTCAGATAACCCGCACACACGTCTAGACTCATCCCGAAAATGGGTTCGTTGCCCCGTTCGGGGTTAACAATCCTTCGAATTTAAATTTGTTACGTTATTTTTATAAAACTCGTTTACGTACAACGCCGTGGTAAATATTTACATGTGATATACAGTGCGCATCGATCGACCATTCGGCTTACAATCCGACTGGGAATCGTAAAATATATACACATGCTGTTTCCATCAGATCAGAAATAGTAAATGTTTAGCGAGGTGTTTCGTAACCATCATACAGGTGCCTAGAGTACGTAAATTGTAAGCAGTACTCTAAAAGTTCGCTATAATATTAATTTTTACGTATAAAAGAGCTCAAAAGTAAGTACGAACCAAATAATCGTAAGACTCTTTTATAGTTCGCCTATGGAGGTATCAAATCATTGCTGATTTTTCATCCACCAAGCGATAATGTGCAATCATTGTTGTGTTCAAATTTAAAGAATGTTTTCGTAGAGATTACTGGGCATAGACCGTATATTTTTATAACTTGGTTGACATGCATAGCGTAGAGCCAGGTAGAGGTTTCTTTTGCTTATTGCTTTATTTTTGTTTTGGTAAATAAAGTGTAGAGAAAAGTAATTCGTGTGCCTGATAGTGAGCGACACACTTGCCTATGCAAATACAGTGTTTTAAACTACAAGAATCTAAACTCATTGACTATACTGCACTCGCTATTTTGACATGGAAGATGAACTTTCTATGCTCAGTACACACTAGCAAAAATGTACTATTTGTTATCTCTCTAATTATCCAGAGACACAAGAGCGAGCATATACATGATGAGTTATGAAGTTAAAGAAGATGATGAGTGTGAAAGAGTATGCTTGGAACTAAACTGCGCTCGTCACCCAGAGATATAAGACGTTCTATCTCTCTGCCCTGTAATTATACTGACATCATTGCCCTTCAAACCGGAACACCGGCAGAATATCTGGCAATGCAGTGGTACCTCCCCAGTCGGACTCTGCAAGAGTCCTACCACTTAAGATTCTGGTTTCTCCTTCATCAATGGTAGCAAGATTGCTGGTAAAATTATATATAGACGTTTTTTGACAAGCAAATAATATTTGCGTTTCTCTAAATAAACAAGGTTAAATAAAATACACTGTAAATTTACATGGAGCGATGTAGACACTTCATGGCAAAACCCTTTTGTAATAATAAAGATAAAAACACATTGAACTTCCAACATGGAACACAGTAGTGCTAACACTCTGCAAAACGGGCCGAACATATACTACAAATTGTTTAGTTAGCTCTAAAAACTAAAAGATGTTTTGCTGTTATGGACAAGTTTACATCAGGCACTCAATTTGCTCACCACGTCGCTAAATATTAGAAATAAATAGTTAATGGTTTCTCATACTTACGCAAATATTACACACATAGTGTTAAATGGAACGTACTTGCTTTATAGATGGGTTTATACCATTTTAAACACTTTACAGCAGTAAAATGTAATTCAAACAATGTATAGCTGAATTCAGCAAAATATAAAAATAGTATAAAATAAAACTATTTACGGATTTTTTCGCGTTTATTTGAAAATTATAATTACTCGACGTTTCAAACAGTTTACAGCGTTCATGGTCACGGGACGGACTGAAGGTGTTAGATGTCCAACTGTCAATGTCAATCGCGGTTACTTACATTTCAAAACGAATTTTTGGTCCGATATACGCAGAAAGAACTAACTGTATCTTTATAAGTTGCAGTAGTGGTATGATTGGTTCTTGATCTAAAATAAACGTGAAAAAATCCGTAAATAGTTTTATTTTATAAAATCAAGTATTCGCGTAAATGAAAGAAATCATTATACAAAAATAGTTTGCGTTAGTGTTCGTGATGTAGTCTCGCTTGCATGGCCTCGTTGGTCAATTAAAAATGCTTTAAAAATTACCCATACCCTTAACAAAACGTTAAGGTCACCTCCAACTTGTAAGTTATTTCGTGCAGAACAATACTTAGAACTGTAATACCTAAAACTGTTTCGTGACTGGAAATGTCCGTCCAGGGAATTATCTCGGCCGCATAGTAAATGCATATCGACGGCAGCAAAGAGCAAACATACAACTTTTTTACATAGTAGAATTTATAATTTTTATATTTATCTAGGGATTTTTTTCATAACAAAATCTCGTAAGCGGTTTTTTGATGCGTGTATTAAGACAACTACACATATGTTTACGAAGTGACGGACGCGTTTGTAGATATTCGTTTTTTCTTTGCTGCCGTCGTGAATTGTTTTGAGCGAGGTAAACGATTGTTGAATAAGAGAACTAAAATTGGTAGGACTCTTGCAGAGTCCGACTCCGGTGGTACCACTGCATTGCCAGATATACTGCCGCCCAGCAGTAGTGTGTAAGCACTACTGTGTTGAAGAGCAATGATGCCAGCGAAATTACAGGGCAAAGAGATAGACCATCTTATGTCTCTGAGTGAAGAGCGCAGCACAGAGCCAAGCACGCCTTGTGTGGGCAGGCGTGACGCATACCATAAGGCGCACGACTTGCTCGTATCTTGTAAAAAAAAATAAAACACACCCTCATTATATTTACGCGATGCTGATACAAACAGCGTGATGGATTTACCGACAGTGATAAATATTTTAATTTAGATAATCCATAAAAATTCGTTCAAATGTTTATTTTTTCATATAAAATAAAATTTATTTAGTTTTATGTTGCCATGTGACCCTTGCATGCGTCTGTACATAATACTTACGGTTAAGATAATCGCTATTACAAAGGATATAAGCAAATGGCTCCCTAATTGAAACTGTTGACGTTTATTGCCCACATCCCGAAACTAATCTCAGTTGTACGAATGCGCAGTTTGCAATCTAAGTTTTGTCATTAAATTAAATAAATTAACAGATTTCATCGCGTTTTAATTTACTTTTTAATTCTTATTACTTTTTAACTTTTATTTTAAATATTTAACTAACATTTCCGATGCTTTACAGTGTTCATGACTCACAATCTGACAAAAACTACAATATAAGTCATTTATTTGTTGATGCGAAGTTACTCACTAAATTTACCTATCTGTGCAAAATATTGTATCACCACATAGGTACCTACGGACCCCATGGACACAAGTTCAATAGGCGTAAACTCTCGTCTGGAACAGTTTTCCTTAGGTCTTACGATGAGATCGCACTACAATACATTTGTTATGAAAGTGTTTCGTAACACAAGTTGAGTTCTAAGTGGTAGGACTCTTGCAGAGTCCGAACAGGGCAGTACCACTGTATTGCCAGATATTGTAACCGCCGAACAGTAGTGTGTAAGCACTACTGTGTTCCGCTTTGAAGGATAATGATGCCAGTGTAATTACAGGGCAAGGATATTAACCATCTTATATGGGTGACGAGCGCAGCACAGAGCCAAACACGCTCTGTGCGGTACTGTGTTGTTATAGGCAGGCGTGATGCTTACCATCAGGTGAATGACTTACTAGTCAGTAAAACACATTAAAACATGTCTGTGAAATATATTTGACAAATCATTCGTACCAACAATGTTGCATGACAATGCAAAACAAAATTATAACATGTTTTTTGTGAACGTTTAGTTAGTGCATACCCACGGACACAGTAACATGTTACTACTATTTAGGACGCAACATGTAAATAGTAATCTATTTATTTGTTTAGTTTCTAGAACTATATTTTCATATCTATCGAGTTTTAGTTAATAACACAATATAAATGCCACTGATATTCGTAATGAAATTTTGTAAGCACTACTGTGCTCCGGTTTGAAGGGCAATGAAGCCAGTACTTACAGGGCAAAGAGATAGGCCCTCTTATATCTCTGAGTGACGAGCGCATCCCAGAGCGCTCTGTGTGATACTGTGTTGTTATGGGAATGCGTGACGCTTAACATCAGGCACGACTTGCTCGTCGCGTCACTTTATCCCGTTAAAAGAAATGCAAATATTAAAATAAGTTTTAACCAATTGATTACCTATGTACTTACCCCTTGTCTTGAAAGCATATTTTTTGTTACATTTGTAGGGAAGAGGGCGACACGGTGCTTCATCTCATAGCGACGTTAACATCAAGCTCCTGCGACCCGGAGACGATGGACCAGATGGTGGAGATAGCGGAGACGGTTGTGCAAAAAGGGACAGACATTAACCGTCAAAACAGGAAGGGATAGTAAGTATATATACTAATTAACACACAAACTCGTTAACACATAGTTTTTCCTATTGTTTTGAGTTTTTAGGATTTTCACATAAATTATTTTCACAAAATTCTCGATCCCAAACCGATAAGTTAGAAACTACGCCAATCAATTAACAATTGATATATTCGGTTTGTCTTAATTCAATTAATATATGCAAATAATAAATACAATTAATATACCAGCAGTTAACGGTAATAAGTTTGTGTTAACAAGGTTGGTTTTAAACTTATTAACTTTCCTTGGTTACAGTAAATGATCCTGCAGAAAATACCTCAATATATTACATAAATATATTTATTACTCATATTTGTATAAATAGTTAATGCCTATGAATTTATGAGTCAAGCAGTCCGACTTGCGGTCGAAACAACACCGTCCTGTTTATACCTTACTGCGAATAATTATGATTAATAAGACAACGCATTATTACAAATATGCACAGTTTTTTTGCAATTAGTACGAATAAAAAAACAATTATTACAAAAAACAATTATAAAACAGGTTTTATTATTTTTCTTAGAATTAGAATCCCGATGATTGATGGTGCTATTAATTTTGTATAATAATACTGACAGGTCAGGTGTTGACTCTAAGATTCTAAGATACTGTTGATTTTGATTGAGTTGTCTGATACACGTGATCAACACAATTACATAGAAACTATACCTTAATAGTTTTATTACATTATAGATACCTATCTCGTGATACTACTACCGATTGAAATAAAACGTAAAGCAATTTTTAAATCCAAGAAGCAACTATACATATATAGATACAATGCTACAATGCAAAAGATACAATGCAATTTCAAAACAACTCTTTTTCTAATTAGTTGATTAAAATCGATTTTCATCTTCATCGCACATCATATCCAAAATAATCACAAAAACTATAGTCTGTTGAATGTTAATCCTGACATAATTTCTCAATATAAAAATATATTCACAAAATGGTAAGTCATCAATTCCGATACTCATGAATGAGTGAAATATTTCGACACTATACATTTATATCATGAAAGCAATTGGTTTTGGTAGCCGTCGAAATAATGTTAATTTAGATTGCTTATATTTACACAAATACTACACATTGTTAAAATGAATCTGATTTACGAATTGTATTGTATTTGGTTTGATTTTAAATACCCGACGTTTCGAACCGAGTCCACGGTCAAGGAACAGAATTCTTAATATTATTCATTATTATAACAAA
This sequence comes from Eurytides dolicaon deicoon, assembly GCA_018247635.1. Lineage (NCBI taxonomy): Eukaryota > Metazoa > Arthropoda > Insecta > Lepidoptera > Papilionidae > Eurytides > Eurytides dolicaon. Next base: position 3,315 of record DWGO01000874.1, on the reverse strand, counting down.
TCAAAACAAATTTAATATAACAAATCAAAACAAATTAAATCGAAACGCTTAAAAACATCGCCCAGCAAGGTGGTTGCTAACCTGCTTCTACGTTCTTAGTCATCGCTGTGGATACGCAATCGAGATTCGAGTGGGCGGCCCGCTCTTGTTCGTGTTCACAATTGTCTTGCAATTAATGACCTAAGATACATTACACTTACCACATATACTCGATCTGTCACTACCTACTCTTTCACCCGACTGCCTAAAGATGGTAATGTTTTCGACAGTATGCGTGTGAACATTATATAATCTTTGTATCTACAAATAATGTGTGTATACGTCTAATAAACACTAAGTGTGTTCATCGATCCGTCCTTTTTTCCTGTAGCAACGGTGCATGGCAACACGTTATGATATAATTAGATGTCGTCTATACAATTCATTATGGATGTAATAGATATTATATTTTAAATTATTATTTTTAGTGACCTTTTTTCTCGTTAAAACTGAAAGAGATATTAAAATCCTACCACATAAACGACTTGCATCATAACACACAATAAACACGTAATATCCAATTGATGTCAATGGATTAATAACGATGATCTATATTAAGACTCAATGGATTTACACCACTTAGCTATAATGAAGACGTCATAAACTATAATATCTTATATCGCAGCATAAGCTATAAAGAAATTTGATTTCTCCAGCACTCCGCTTCACCAAGCAGTAATCTCGAGGAACCAGAGGGTGTTCGATCTGCTGCTAAGGCAGGCCAACGTGGACACGAACCTGCGCACGACATCTGATGAGCATCCGCCCCTGTACTACGCCTTAGTCGACGACCGCCGAGCTTCTATATCATCCAGCGAGACCCTAGTCATGAATGGGTCGAACCCCTTCGACACTCCCGTCACTAATAAGACTGCCTTCGCCGAAGACCCCGTGGAGGGCAAGACTGAGACGATCATAGAGAAAGGCTTCGCCGCGAAGCTGTTGGAGAAAGGATGCCAACCGAATCCGTCGTACACCGGCACGGGGGACAGTTTGCTGCACGTGTTAATCCAAGGATGGTTCGAGGTAAATAAAATCGTAATGTTTGTTAGCTGTAGGACTCCGTAAGGACTTTTAAAAGTGGTAGGACTCTTGCAGAGTCCGACTGGGGCGGCATCACCGCATTGCCAGATATTCACCGGAACACTATTGTGTTCCGGTTTGACGGGCAATGATGCAAGCGTAACTACAGGGCAAAGAGATAGACCATTTTATATCTCTGGGTGACGAGCACAGCATAGAGTTAAGCACGCTTTGTTTGGTACTGTGTTGTTATGCGCAGGCGTGATGCTCACTTTCAGGCACACGACTGGCTTGACCCTTACTTGCTCTTCAAATCGGAACACAGTAGTACTTACACACCACTGCTTGGCGGCAGAATATCTAGCAATGCTATATATAACGAGCATTTGAAGTAATACGTTATCTACAAATAAATCTTACATTATGTTTAAATTTATAAAAAAAAATATTATTGTCTATAATGTTATGATTATCACCTTAACAAGGCTAAGTAGATATGACGTTATTGAGGCATTTATGATTGTTTTAAGTAATGACTTAATTGAGAATTTATTATATTACGTTACCACGCCCTTAATTGAACCATATTCGTGTGGAAATTGCCTATTCGGAATATATGTATTATTCATGAATACGTTCTATTAATATTCGTAGTTATGTTCAAACTACATAAACCGTTATATAGGCTTCTAGAATTTGTATGTGTTATGAAAGGGATTAAACACGATTGATGAGGCATGATACCTAATTCGCATAGTTATTAACTGATTGATTCTATTTCAAATATTTTACTTTAGAACTAAAATAAGACAGCACATTATTTTAAATTTTAAGTAAAGTCATTAACTGCGATAGTTGGAACCTATTCTGCAATATAGCTTAAGCTCGCTATAAAAAAATAATATATCTCGAATATCCCCACGCGCGTATACTTTAACAGTTGTTACTGCAACTGCAGCTGCAGCAACTGTTGAGTTTCTTGCCGGCTCTTCTCAGCAGAACTTTCGAGCCGGTGCTTCCTAACGGACTGACTTCACCAACGATTCAAAAGTGTTAGTAACAGTCTAATGGAATAAAGCTCAATTTCATTTCAACTCATTACTGCTTGTCAACTGGCTGCTGCTGAACAATTGGCAATGCAGTGGCACCACCCGCAACGTATCTTCAAAAGTGTCCTACGACATTCATACACTTCATGGAACATCCTTTAGAATTTTCCTCGTACCATCTCAATTTCTTAACTCTTGGAATGCCTTACCGCTCGCTAGCGCGTACCGCCAACTGCCGGTACTTTCGCGCGCGCCATTTGTTTCAGGATTTTTTGAAAAACAATTTTAGACCCTATGAAACGATCTAAATTCAATTCAACAGTGGGCAATGTAGATCGGTACCAAGTTCGTGCTCAAGCAGATGAAGTACTTGTCAGGATCCGTGCTTAGGCATTCCAAAGCTCAATGTTGCGTCTTCATTCGTAGGAATCTGCGGTGTTTCTAGTCTCGCATCTGAACGGCGATCTGAATCACAGCAACGAAGCTGGTCTGACTGCCTTGCATGCGGCTTGTGCTAATGGCCTAACTCGACTCACTGCCGCGCTTTTGGAGCACAACGCCCGCCACAACCTTCAGACAGCGTACGGCGAACACGAGGACACTGTGTACAGGTGATTCAATTATTGCATCAAGGTTTCTTTTTAGGATATAAAGTGACGAGACGAGCAAGTCGTCACCTGGTAAGCGCCACGCCTGCCCATAATAACACAGCGTGCTTGCTCTGTGCTGCACTCGTCACCCAGAGATATAATAATATCCTTCGTAAATAAGATGGTCTATCTCTTTGCTCTGTAACTTCGCTGGCATCAATATCCTTCGAACCGGTACTACACAGTAATGCTTACATACTACTGCTTGGCGGCAGAATATCTGGCAATGCAGTGGTACCGCCCCAGTCGGACTCTGCAATAGTCCTATCACTTAGAAGGTTACGCTCAAATCTGAAATAATTAACTATTTAATTTTAATTTTAACGCTTGTTTCGACCACTTGCGACCGTACAAACTACCATCGGTTAACAAATTTAGATCTTTCCAAAAAAAAGGCGAGAAGATACTAGATAGAAGATAGAGCGATCTAGAGAGATCTAGAAGATAGAAGATAGAGAACTATGCGGCGATATATTTTATCAATTTTTTTATCTATATATTAATACGTAAAATTAAATCTTTAACTTCTTTTTATAGCCTATAACGCGTACTGA
>DWGO01000873.1:0-10791 GCA_018247635.1 Eurytides dolicaon deicoon | reverse complement strand
AAGTAGAAGTGTTTAAAAGTGTTTAAAATCTGACTAGAAGCGTCATGTTTCAGAAATTACACTTCTTAGGGTCACGTTTCTATATCCTGAATACACAACAAACTCAGATGCTTTGCGTAAAAACGTATCTCATAAACTTATCTGTTGTACTACTGCTGACAAAGAGTGACATTCTGTAGTCTTTTGTTTAAAATAAAACATAGACAATGATGAATTTCTACTAATAAAGCTTTTGCGTTTTGATTTTTCTTTATAGTTACTAGCGAATAAAGTATCGTACCCAGACTGGCAAAAATTTTAATTTCTGACGCATATGTATATGTATGTATATATATTTTGTATAGTATTTAGTAGTACGTAACTCGTAATAGTAAATAATATTTTAAATATATTTCAGGTATTAAATATGACTGTTAAAGTAATTAAAAAAATATACTTTTTACTGATTGATTGAAATTTACAAAAAAGTAACTAAATAACAATTTAATCATATATTGTTAGAATTATGTTGTTATTATTTCACATGTTTCAACAACTTAAACCAGTGATAGTAAGTCAATGGGTGCGTTAATGTTAGAACAGCCTGGTGGTTCTACATATATGTTCCGACCTTTTTAGTTTTAAATCTAGACTTGATGTAATTCAAACTAAGGTACGATTTTTTTATTGTTATTCAAACAAAAATCATTGAAACAATTTGTATTGTTGGGTCCGTGGCCATTGGCTTAGGCTTTACAAATCGGAGGTCGTGGGTTCCAATCCCGCGGAATACAATGAGCTTGGATTCTTCTTTCTTAGTTGGGTTAGAGATTATGGAACAATTGGGTCATAGGTGATAATTGAGATGTTCCACGCGTCGGATGGGCGTATAAAACTCGACTTGTCAAGCGGTGGCTTGGAGTAGTCGTTACTAAAGAATAATTTCCGAGAAGTTTCCTAAGTGGTAGGACTCTTGCAGAGGTCGACTTTGGCGGTACCACTATATTACCAGACATGTATTCTGCCGCCAAGCAGTAGTGTGTAAACACTACTGTGTTCCGGTTTGAAGGGCAATGATGCCAGTGAAATTACAGGGCAAAGAGATAGACTATCTAGTATCCCTGGGTGATGACCGCAGCACAGAGACAAGTATGCTATGTGTGTTACTGTATTGTTATGGGCAGATGTGACGATTACCATCAGGCGCACGACTTATCTCGTAAAAAAAAGAAGAAAAAAAAAATATTACGATATTTTCATTGTGAACGTATCAAATGTTCGCGATATTCATACTCAATGTGGCATATAGAAAACTTCTAATGATAACTCTACAATCGAACGATTACGCGTTATTTTTTCGTTGTATCTATCGCTATTAATTCCCATCGCGGTCGCTATCATTAATCGCATCGGTAATAGGGAACGCCACGCGATGCCTGTCGACGCCTAAGGTTGCCTGCACCGGTAGTTATTTGAGGAATTCCGTTGCAGTGTTGCGCCTTCGTGTTATTGCTGCCTTACAACCCATTAGCCGTGGTGGCGAGGTGAGCTTTATAACGAGCCGATTAGTTTGAACCCGTACCGTTATCGGGCGGACGCGTAGGATAAGCGGCTAATTATTGTTTTGATGGAACATGTTGTTTCATGGTCTTTTTTAAACTAAATCGCGGTGGCCATATCTAGATATATCTTTATTTTAGATTTACAAGTGGTTGGACTCTTGCAGCGACCGAATGGAGAGGTACCACTGCATTGCTAGATATTCTGCCGCCAAGCAGTAGCGTGTAAGCACTACTGTGTTCCGATTTGAAGGGCAATGATGCCAGAGCAAAGAGAATATGTAGATAAATTACATGGCAAAGAGATAGACCATCTAATATCTCTGGGGGAAGACACGAGCCATACACGCTCTGTGTGGTACTGTGTTGTTATGGGCAGGCGTGACGCTTACCATCAGGCGCACGACTTGCTCTTCTCGTCACTATATCTCGTAGGAAAAAATCATATAGACGCGTAGTCTTTTGTATAGTTGTATAGGATAATGTTCTTATTGTAAGTAACGTCTTGAGAGAGTTATATTTAGCCGTGCTACCGCCTACGACAACATTGAGTTGACCTTCCTTCATGATAATGAGCTCCAGTTAATTCAATAACGTTGCGCAGTCTTCGTTGCAGTGGAGGAAGGGTGACCATATTGATGTACAATAGACGGCCTGTAATAGTTTTTACAAACTTACCGCTGCTTTATATTTATCCTGACTAGCGTATAGAACAACTAATATTAAACTAAAGTAATGTTAATATTATAAGCTATAAATAGCTAAAGGTGCACAATAATAGTGCGAATTAGATACTTTGCTATGTTTATGATAAATTGGCTATGTAAAAATTTAAAATACATAACTAATGTGATAGGATTATATATAGGAGAACGCCTGGGTGATATCGTTCCATTGCCAGTCATGAAACCGCAGCACTACTGTGTTTTGAAGGACAACGTTGGCAGCGTAGTTATTGAGAATAGAGATAGAACATGTTGAATCTGTAGGTAACAAATACAACGCAGTACTCTGCTATCTGCTGTTACTGTGTACGTTTAGGCAGTTACTATGAGGTCAACTATTTGCTCGTTTCGTCACTTTTTTCAGGTAAAAAAACTTTCCTGTCTTTTCTTTTAAACGGAACTAAGGAGAAATATAATTTAAAAAGTCAAGGTATAATATCTCGATGATAATAAAATTTCTCAGAGGTCAAATTATATTGTACCTTCATTTCTACATGGCAGCTGAGTTTATATTAAAACATTATATCATCTAGTAGAAGGGAAAATAGTATATTAATAGTAACTTAGTTTTATTTGCTTTAAGGGTAATTGAATTACGTGTCGTCCTATCTGTTTTTTTTTAAATTCGTTTCTAAATTTGTACAACTTTAAATATTCATTCTTCCCATAGTGAACGGAGTCGGTATGGAAATATAAAATATTAAAAAAAAAAAACGAGACTGCTCGTCGTATTTCAAATATTGTTCCAGTTTGTTTGCGCACGTCGAACAGCGAGCGCCGAATCAGGTTCTATTCAATCGCAATCCACGCCTTCGATGAAAGCACTCGGCTGGCGTCAAGTTTATTTTCTTAATAACGCGGCCGTTGTGTGCGGAACCCTTTTAAGATTTATCATAACACCGGGCGGCCGGTAAACGGATCCCGCGAGTGTAAACACGCACCCCGGATCGAGCGTGATGCGTGTTAACTTTACGCCGCGTGTTCGTAATCACGCTGCTATTGTCCCGCCATTGGTAGAAAGATGGAATTAAAGCTCGAGAGATGTAGTCGGTTCACCGACTTGGTGATTGTTAAGAAGTCATGTCGAAATTTGTAAACTTTCTAAAAATGAATGTAATGTTGTTGGTTTTTTCGTGTAAAATTTGTGGATAGCTTATCCTGTTAAATGTATACTTACATAAGCTAAGTAGTCTATTTGCTTGAAATGTTTCATATGGAACAGATTGACGTACGTCAACAATTTCTTTAATTTCACAGCTGTATGTATACTTATGGTTAGTTAGTTACACACATTATATTTGATGATTATAACCGAAAGCAGAAACGAAGGGAACCAAATAGAGTTAATGAGGTAACCTCTAAATGAGTTAATGAGGTGGACAAATGAGTTCGGATCTCTTTATTAATGCGTTGTCTTCATGTGAACTGTATGCCCATGAGAGCCGTATGCCAAATCCATCCCGGATTTCATCCTTTGTCCAATTCATTTCATATGCAAACGTCCACGAGATGAATAGCGTTTCTGCTAAGTCAACGTGATGCGCGCTAAAGACAAAATTCAACAAGCTTTCAAATAAACGTAAAGGTCCTCAATGCGTGAATACTGGATTTGCTGTAAACAAGAACGATTCCCCGCTTACAAATGACCGAAGATGTGGTACAAGATTGACAGCTGAAATTTAATAACATATGTTGAAATTAAGTAAGAAGGCATGATCATTTGAATGATTTGCAAATTAAATCACAGACGTCTGCTTACTTTGATCTACTGTGACGTTAGAATTTTTTAAACTGTTCAAAATAGGTTGTATTAGAGAGAGATTAGTTCATAAATTATTATAATCTTGATATGAAACAGCATAATAATGGACAATATTAAATCACCTAAATTACGGCTTATATCGGGTTAGTTACGGCATTTTGACGACAATCATCTCAGTGATTCGTGACCATGGACTCCAGTGTTCGAAACTTAAGGAGTTTAAAATCAAATAAAAGGGGATAAATTCCGTAAATTACCGCCACTCGCTTGGGTCCCACGCGTCGACCGCCGAAACAAACAGACAAGCAAGCACGTAAACCAACAACGCCGAGAGTGCTAAAGTAAATTGAACAAAACCATAGTGTCTACTGTTTGCGCAGTTCGCATCGCGTGGAGATGGACGTCGATTTCTGTGAGCCGAGGGAAAATAATTCGCACCCTTTTTACTCTCATTATGGTGTACGCAACGTCCATCTTTAAATACAGCTTGTTTACATTATGTATTCATGCAAATGTCTTTTTAAATTTTAACTTCCTAATTAATGATATAATTCCGAATATTTCAGTTTGTCCTTCTTACACATAAACATGCAAAAGGCGCAGGCATCTACCGGGAAAACCTCGTCTGTCTATTTGATCTGGGAGAGTAATATTATGATTGTCCTTGTTTAATCCTGGATAAATAGGATAATAATGGGAAATGATAAGGAATGATAATATATTTGTCACTGTACATTCAAAAGTGTGGACTCTTGCAGAGTCTGTGATCATCTCGCTTTATCTTCTTAAACAAAATATAACCAATATAATAATAAAAGGATTTATTTATCTTTTTTACATAATTTTATTAGTTTAGTTCGTGATAGAAATTGTCTCACGTGATTTAAAGTTATCATCAAGTTTAAAATTAGATTTAAAGTTATATCAAATTCAACAAGTTATCATCATATATTAACATTAATCTAGATAAAATTGGCGTACACTTTATGATTAAGTATGTCAAATATCATAGCAGAAAATTATAATCATAGTTACATAACCGAAAAATCTGTACATAAAAAAACACGATATTATTCTTCGTAGAATTGGTTGTGATTTTTGCGCTAATATATAATTTGTTCCACAATTAAACCTTACATTACTAATCGTGTCCAAACAAGATACGAGTTTATATTTTCTTTTTAAATATATTTAGCTTAGTCATACAGCAATGAAATGAAAATGTACGTGCATCGGCGTCATTGCCGACAATTAGTCGACTGAAAAGGACATTCGTGAGGAAATAAGCGACTTTAGTTCGAAGAGGACTTCGATCCTTGTATGGATAATTACTTGCATGACTCACAAAGCGTTGAATAGAATCGGGAACAGTTAACAGAGCTCCTTAAATAAATTAACAGAATGATCCTATAATGGAACTTTTTATTATGGGGGAAGAAGCAGGCGAGTGTGAGAGATGTGAATGCGTTCCCGTCCTTTGAATTCGTTTCTGGAAAATTCCTTTTAAGTATTTATCGCTGGCCACACTTGATTTCACAGTTCTATCGTTTCGTAGCCCAAAAACGAGAAAAACACTGGGTGATTGATTACTCAAGATGATAAGTATGGTATTTTTTTGTCGCGGTGATGAGATTTAGTAGTGGAATTAAACGAACAGAAATAATATGCTACCCCTTCTAATAATAAATGGAAGTTTAAAAAGTAGAAAAACTGCGTTAAATGATAGTTAACAATTAATCACCACATTAATTTAATCCCTTAATAAAATCTAACGCAATTAACGAAAGATTTCTCCCAAAGTGCCTAAAAGCCACCCATTAAAATTGATTTGGATAATGAAATTTATTGTAAGCCGTAATCGCCGCTTAGGCGGTTAATTAGAAAAATAAATTTAATGAGGATATAAATAAATTCTTTCGGCCACGCGTAAATGTGTCTATGAGCGTAAATCTCTCGGCCCACTGTCCAACGTAATGTGTGAAGTTCCCGCCTTTTTAGAAACAACTATAAAATAACCCGTATGTCTTTAAAATAGAGTCGATTATAACTTTGAACATCTCTAAAGTACAATTTTCCACCAACGGAATTATTTAAAAAATATAACTGTCATTTTTATATGTCATTAGTTTTTAGTCTTAAAATAATTTAATTAGCGAGTCGTTCAAAACTGACATAGAATTCACTGGTACATGTTTATTTATATGCGAAATTGCACTGACATTGTATTATGTCACATTCAAAAATGGAACAGAACACTGTTTGAACAACATTGCATCTTTCTCTCATTGAAAAATGGAGCTCTTAACAGGACATCGTAAGTATTCAACGGTTACAAAAAAAGCGCGAAAATGGTAAAGAAAAAATGGCGTCACCAAACATTCTTTTATTAACTTGTTTCATCGCTCGACCGGCCAGATCGGTATCGCGATGTCGAAATATTTGTGAACGGAATCGATAGCCGAACCGATTCCGGCCGACAATATCGGACGCAACGGACTGCTGATAACTAAGCGCAATCGCCGATGGATTCGATTGTGTACTGTTACGAGCGATGTGATGAAACAACGTTAACAGTTGTACTGTTAGCGACAACGGTGTTTTATTATTCTACAACGCCGGCACTTTGATGGGATGGCTGCAAATGTACATTCGATTGGAAAGTTACACAGGCTAGAAATAGGTTTATACCAATAGAACTAATCAATAGATATAAATATTAAACGTTTACGAGTCATTTTATCCTGTCGATTCTTAATAATGTCCATAACCGACATTGCCGGCAACGTTATCTCCATTAAGATCATTGATACCGTCGAACGACAAATGATTGAAAGAAATCAATAACCATAAAATCTATCGGAACCATAAAAACGTCCGATTTGCGAATAGCATAGAGTATCATGAGATTGAAATTTGAGAATAATCAAGTTTCTATGTATAAATGTCTGTTCTGTTAAATGTGTCAGTGTGTTATAAGGAAATCATTGAGTCGTTTATGAATGTTTCTTAATTAAAAAAAAAATATTTTCTTCGAACTACGACGAGGCTAAGGATCCGTTATTGTTCGACAAATGGACGATCGAGACGTTTTGACGGATGGGATGGAAATTAAAAAAAGCGCCGGGAGGAAGATGCGCTAAAAGAACACAAGACCACGTGATGGACGACCATACCGGCCATAAATATTAATAAGCAATTTTTAAAAGACCTCCATTTTAATTAACCGATTTATTCGAATCCCCTCATAGTGGAGTTATCCTTCAGTTTGACGTGTGATTTATCTATAATGCCGATTGCTAATTTGGAGCGAAATATATGGATTTATAACGAGAGAAGACAATATTTCACGTTGTGGAGCGGGTTTGTGGGACATTCACCCAATGTGGACTAGTGTCTTTATTTTGTAAATTTGGCAAAAGTATACTTAGTCTGGCCATAAATACTATTATAATTGAGTTTGGAATCTGTCATTTTTATATGATTGTTCATTGTGTTTTCTTATTTTCGCGGCAATATATTGTAAAATATTTTGTGATATTAAAATTGAGTGGGATGATAAAGAGAACCGAGTCAGTTTTAGAGAATAAGGCTTGCTCTAAACGCCATGATAATTTGGAGTCCCTAAAACAATGCACACGATTGGCAGTGAAGAATTTTCCCATAGAAAGAGTGCGTGCTGCTATTGACAACTGGCCTAAACGTTTAAAGGACTGTATTGCAGGAAATGGATTATATATTTTTAATGGTTTTATATTAATATATTAAACTAGTAATAAATGTTAGTACAATAAAAAAACATCATTTCTTTCTAACAATATTTATGGCAAGACTAAGTACAAATATGCCGTGAAATATAAGTATGCAACACGCTATGGTTGATCAGATTCCGGACGTTCAATATATTACCAAACTTATAATATACCTTTTATGATGAAAAAGCATCATCCACAACGTAAATTACGTAAAGCCTTTTCCTTAAAATTGTTAATAACTGGTTTCGTATTCAACAAGTATCACAACACATATTTCTTAACGTAATTCAACAATCCGGAAATTAGTAAAACTATCAACGGAACAAATTGCCTTGTAACGGTAACTGAGTCGATTGTAATTTTCGACGGCGATTAAAGTAAAAGAAAATAAAAAAACAACGCAAAAACTACGAAGGGCATTCGACATGACCCGACAGGTGGTAATGGGCGCGCCAGTGATGCGATGTAGTCGATATATCGACAATCTTTTTAATTAATCTTAATTTACGTCTATAATAGTTTGGCGTTTATTATGGAGACTTTCAAGAAACCAGTTATTATATGCTAAATATTTAAAAGCAGTTTTGTGTGCGTTTTAGTATATTTATGCGTATATATTAAGGTAATTCGTATAAAGTTTAACGATTCACACCAGTTTTATTCGATATAAGGGGCCGAAAATATATTTTACAACGCATTGTTGAATTTTTAATATGTAAACTTTATTTATCACGTCATAAAGTAATGTGTAATGGCGCCGTGAATAAAATCAAATTATGTACAAGCTGTAAAATTCGCTTTTAATTTTCAACGTAGCTACATACATTGTGTAGAATCGTTAACCACCTTATAAGGAAGAGATTCTTAATTCGATATCTCCCTCAATTGGTAATCGATTTTATTTATTGTAAAGAATTATCGAAAGGATAATAGAAGTTTATTGTAACTATTGTTGTTAAACTGAATTTCTGTTACACCAGGGACCTCCTTAAAATCAAATAAGAAACATGATATTTGAAGTCGGTTTTGATTTTTTTAATTAATTTATATTTTTATAGTTATTTTGCGAAGGTTTTTTTTACAATCTTATTAAGGTCAGTTTCGTTATTACTCAAACGGTAGCGGTAATAGAAACGTAAGTGATTTCACATTGTTTCCACTCAGCCGTGTTTATTATCGACAAACGAAATCTATTGATCAAAACATTAACTTACGTAACGCGTTACAAGATCGTATCGCCGCTATCGATCAACGGTCCATTGCCCTAAACCGTTCGCATTTGCGCAATACAATAAGCGCTAACGGTCTCACCGGTTTATGGCAAACTGTGAAAAATTCCTCTTATTTTGTACCGGGCCGATCGATTTGTAGGCCAATTTCGCTTGTGTTCCTTTTTCTCTCGCTCATAAATCCCCGCGACAGGTTTTCGATAGTGATGAGCGTGTTTGTCAAATAAAAAAACAGCCTCCGTAGCGGTCGGTGGTCGCTAGTTTCTTGGAATCCGTGACGGCTACGTTTCGGATGTTTCATCGACGTTTTTACTTTTTATGCCGGCGACAGTGTAACAGCACTAGTTACCACCTTTGACCTGGTATTTTATCCTTTACCGTTTTTAGACGTTTCGCCCGGTCCGTGTGGCGAACCGTTGGAGTGATACGAGATTGTTATCGTACCACTTGTTTATATTTAGAACTCTCGATATGGGAGCGAGGTGTGCGTTGGCACAGAAAAACGTGCAATATAATTTTTATGTTATAACATAATTGTATAAGGGCACTGTCAACGCCTTTCAAGTTATTAGTTGGTTTAGTGACATTTTAAAATGTTATCTTTATTTAAGTATTCATATGTTATGCAGTGGTATCGCCCCAGTCGGACTCTGCGTAAATCCTACCAATTAGTAAAAGTACTTGACATAATAGTAGTATAAGAGCCATGCCATGCTTAATTTGGAAATGAATTAGCAGCAGTTCAATATCCGTTTCATTTTTTGCGCGAGAGGCACTTTGTTTATGTTACTATCGAGTAGAATTCGTTCCTAAATTTCGTAACAAAAAAAAGCAAGACAACTGCTGTCCTCGGTATGTAATTGGCAATTTGGTCGATCGAATCGATTACTCATTCAGAGAGAGACTGCGACACGATATGACGTGACGTGATACCCTCGAAAATAAAAACACATTTCCGTGTGTCGTATCGGGTGCACGTCTCGCGTTACTCCTGCCCGAACGGTCATCGATACTCGAAAAAGGGAGCCTCCAAACCAGCCGGTCCCAAATTAGTCGGGTTGACGAATTGCGCCGCAGAAGCGATTTATGTTGACCGCAGCTCGTTGCACAATAAATAAAATCATACTTCATCGCTGACACCGCCGATGGTTGAAAAGCCAATGTAGGAAAACGAGTTTTTTTTGTCATGTCCCAATGGCTGAATGAATTTAAATGCAAATTACCACAATTATGCTTTATGGTGTTGGCTTAAACCTCGCGAATCGTGGGTATTCTACCTAAGGCAAATATTTGTGTTATCTGTGCGTATGTGTGAAATATGTGCAAAAGAAAATCTTATAAAAGAGAAACTTGTAAAATGCGGGTAAAACTATCATAATCTCAGTTTCGTCGTCACTTTGTTGCTGAAGGTCGTGCCTGCCTGGCATTCTTGCTCTTCCGGCGCTTGTGTTGCCGATCTTTTGCCATTCCTTTCTGTCTTCAGCTTGCCAGAAGCATTCATGTCATGTTGGTCAGGTCTCTTATTTATTTCGGGGACCTCCCTCGAGGTCTTTTGCCCTCGACTTTGCCAATGACTTGAGGTTCTCTAGGATGTCCCCTTCCCGTCGTGCTAAATGGCCAAAGTAGGGAACATCCTCTGTAGACAGATGGATAAACATTTTTAACATATATGTGTTTTTTGTATAATATAATCTACACTGTAGACAAAAAGCACCTATGAAGCACTTCTAACCTTTAAGTAAGTAATCTGGTAACCAGTGTACATTAGTGTAATGTTATCAGGAT
>DWGO01000872.1:0-10792 GCA_018247635.1 Eurytides dolicaon deicoon | reverse complement strand
ACCTTTGAGAGAGCATTGTTTACATCATCATAATTAGTCAGATGCCGTTTCACTTTGAAAATAAGTGAGGTGTCATCAGCGAACAATACTATCTCATGTTTGTTCTGCACCATATAAGGTAGATCGTTTATGTAAATGAGGAACAGGAACGGCCCTAGAATAGATCCCTGTGGAACCCCCATGCCCAGAGGGGCGCCAGGAGACCTCTTGCCATTAACATCAACCCTCTGAATTCTGTTGTTTAGGTATGAAGTCAGAAGGTCGAGTGCTTTGTATCTAATACCATAGTGGCGTAATTTCCTGATCAATATATCATGATGCACACAATCAAAAGCCTTAGATAAATCACAGAATATCCCAAGCGCATCCTGTGATTTTTCCCACGCATCAAAAATGTTCTTTACAAGCTCAACACTGGCATCTGTTGTGGAGCGACCTTTGGTAAAGCCAAACTGTTTATGATGAAGTAGACTGTGTGCATTAAAATGAGCTAGCATTTGATTAAATATTATTTTTTCAAAAACTTTACTAAATGCTGGAAGGACAGATACCGGTCTATAATTGTTAGGGTCTGTACTAGACCCGGATTTAAATATAGGTATAGTTTTACTCTGTTTCATAAGATCAGGAAACGTACCACATTCAATACATCTATTAAAAATTATTGCTAGGTGAGGCGCAATTACATCAATTATAGAGCTTACTACTCTTACTGACATTCCCCAAAGATCGGCTGTATTCTTCATGACAATTGTCTTGAATACAGAGATTATATCTTTCAACTTGATATAGCCTTTTTTGTAACACCCGAATGACCTAAAAGGCCAATCAACAAAAATTCGTCTATACATTTTCGTTTACATTGTTTTGTATTTCTCAATTTTCTTAATTGAATTTTTCACTTTAAACCAAAACAAAGTAGTGCTTACATAATTCTGCTTGGCAGCAAAATATCTGGCAATACAGTGATACTGTCCCAGTCGGATGTATTAAGTGGTAGGATTCTTCCTACCACTTAATAACTAACCTTTAAGTAGAGTCTTTTCTCACCTTTAAGGCCAGCAACGCATTTTCTTGACGTAGCAAATGGCCATAGGCGGCGGTAATGGCTTACTATTACGTGAATCGTCTGCTCGTGTGCATCCTACCACATAGAAAAATTAGAGTAGTAATGTGTCGGTGAAGGGCATAATAAAATAACGCAAAATCACTTCTTGGCAACAAAATAAATAGCAAAGCAGTGTATAGTACCGACCCAGACATAATCTGCGAGAAAAGTCTTACTACTGATTATGTACCTTTGAATTTTATTCTAGATTCTTCGTAACTATTAAAGAATGAATAATTTTGTTTTGTATTACACCATTACATTCGTAGTGGCGCTAGTGTCACAGCAATGTGTATGCACTATTATGACACAGTTGGAAGGGCACTGATACCAGCGTAATTCATAATAATTTTCATATTCTGCTTTCTCTTCACCCGTCGAGAAATAACAGACGTAGCACGCTTAATATTATCAACGGTAATATCGACTGTCCATCTCTTCTCTCAAAAATGTGTATTAATGTACCTAAGAAATTAGCGCGCTATCAGTGTGATATTAATCTGTAAAACACTTATCCACACGGTCAAACAACAATAGCCATGTTGCTGAAATAAAATAATAAGCAACATAATTTAGGTAGTGGGATTCGAACTGCACTCATTATAAATGAAAACATATTTCTGTCTCATATTATGAATGAGTCCTCCCGACCGTTTTTTAAGCAACGGCAGCCAATCTACAAAATGAGATCAGCAAACCGCACGGGATATATTATAACCTACTCCTCCTTCCTCTTCTTTACTCTTATAGCTAGATAGGCCGAATACCCGACACGACCGGAGAAAGATCAGGTGCAGAGATGGGACATTAAACCTATATCTTAATGTAGACTCCTTAAAGCCAGCGCTAAATGGCGTCGGCTATAAGCCGGGACCCACATTTTACATGTGTATCCGAAGCGTGTATTATGTTAATTTTCAGGCAATTCAGCGATAACCCACAATGCGCGTTTTCTCTCTTATACCCGCCTTGCGAACCCTACTCTTGCGTGACCACACGAGCGCTAGCCGCCGAAGCAGCCTCTCCTCTAGATGCGCACACCCCTTGCCACCCTCTGGCAAAATTCGCTGGAACATGGAGCGCGCCTTCTTACTTGGCCCCCTTTTAAGCGGCCTGTGGAACCCCCGAGTTCACCAACCAGAGGTCATGGAAGCTGAAAGCTGGTGTTCCGGTTCTGAGATTGTACCCAAAAGTGACAAGCCTCCCAGCCCCCAGCGGTGGACCAGGTCATGGGCGCCGCCGCTTGCAACGTTTCGGTCGTTTCGGAGAACTGCATTCTCTGCAGAACTGGATTACGAACCGATGGTAGCTTCCTCACGAACTTACATGTAAAAATGACTATTCGAAAGTGCCTATATAGACCTATTTGAATCAACATATTTTGATTTGATTTGATTTGGAGGATAGGGAGAACAGCATGCCGCAATACCGGCATTTCTCTTACCCCGCGTCTCGACCTTGGCTGCGCTGCTTGGCTCTACACTACTCTCAACCTGCTTGTCGCAGCTCCCTCTATGGCGCATCCAAAGTGAGCTCCAAGAGCCCACTAGGAGAGCCCTCTGGCTAGTTTTATACCAAAGGCCGGCCGTGTTTGAGTTCTTCTTGGCCTCGCCGTGAGTAACCAGGTAACAGTTACTAGAGCCCCTCCGCTACGTTAACCCGGCGGGAACCCATCGAAGGGAAGCCCATAATGTCCTCACTCAACTAAGAAACAACACCACAAGTTCACTGTCCTCAGCGGTATTCGAGCCCTCTGACCTCTTCGTGCACTTTGCACGCTTATGCTACTAGGATACGGAGGCAGTTACAATAATATGAATAATAATAAGAAGCAAGCCAACAGCATAGTGCCTCCAAGTACCTGTTACGAAAAAAAGTAATTTCACTTAAAATAAAAGAGAATAACGCTATGAAACGCTCCCGTAGAATTGCTAAATTGTAATATTATAGAGACAGCCTTAATATCTCGGTATGAGAAAAAATTATTTCTTTTCAACTTTATTTTTTTGCGGCTTTAATGTATACGCCTTCGGCGGAAAAGCAATTTGCTTAAGTAATTTCTTCACAACAGAATTCGGAGCTCCAATTGTGTTGTAAATTGCTATTAACATTGGGGTCGTTCAGTTGGTGATCTTCTAATATTCTAACACATCTCACACATTACTTTATTAGTTATTAACACTAAACATTATGGCCAACCACATGTGCATTTTCTTACCGTAACCGGACAGTTGACCTGTTACGGTTTTTCAAAAGACATAATAGGTATTGTTCCAGTAAATAATATAAGAATTCCAAACATTAAAAAAAACTGTTAATTTTTGTTTGCATCTACGTAGAAACACCGACATATATCTTCAATAAACCATATATAAAACTTTGTCTTGATCATTATCGACCACCATATATTGTACGGTTTTACGGTCTTATTTCATTCAGCATACTAAAATGGAACTTTATCTACAATACACAGTTGACATTTCATTAATGTGTATGAGTAATTCTGTTCAAATTCTCATCATTCATTGTATCCAATTACAGCAAGTAAACTGCTCTGGGTATGTGTATCCAAACTAATTCGCTGCTTACGAAAGGTGTAATACAAAAATAATTTTGAATACTCAACATAATATAAAGATTATTCATAATTTGACAGAACAAATTCTAATAGATAACTTCTAAAGATAAAAATAAAAGATGTTGCACATCCTAATAAATATTAAAATTGTAAAAAGGTTATCCTTTCATGGTAAGTAGTAATAAAAGCTTGTAATAAACAGACAAATAAATGCAACAAGATTTTCTTAAATCTAAAGAATAGCTTCAGAGGATAGCGCATTTACATATGTAAATAAATTTAGTTTATGTAAAAAGAAAAAGTTTTTAACTTTTCGAATTTTTGGAAAAAATATGCTAGGTTTAAACTTTTTTGAATTCTTATAAAAACTTATTAGAAATTACAACTCGTACCCGTGGGCTTGCATTGGGTACATACGATAAAACGCTTTCGAACACAGTAGTGCTTACACTAATGCTTGGCGGCAGGTTAACTGGCAATGCAGTGGTATCCCAGACAGACTCTGCAAGCAAGTCCTACCATTTACGAAAAGCTCAGCTCTGTTTAATTTTGTTGTTGCACCAACAGAGTATGGGTTTTATAATTTTCATACGAGTACGTGTGACCAAAATATATAGAATTTTATTTAGTTCACGGCTGGGACAGAATGTTCTAGATTTAAGGAAAAAAACTATACGTTGATAAAATAATATAGTTACTTATTTAATAATATAAGTATAGGTAATATGATGTTGTATGTAATCCATTAGTCGATTTCCCTTAAATTTAGTATAGTAATAGAGGATATTATGTTATTCTTGTGCTCATGAAAGTGTTCTTCACCTGAAGGTTCCAGACACAACATTGGAAGAGACATGATATTTGAACAAGGAACACTTATTCATGGACCACTGAAGTATTATTTTTAATAGATAAAGTGACGAGACGAGCAAGTCGCGCACCTGATGGTAAGCAACACGCCAGCCCATAATAACACAGTATCACACAGAAACTGCTTGGCCCTACGCTGCGCTCGTCATTAAGAGATTTGAGGTGTTCTATCTCCACGCCCAGTAATTACGCTGGTATTATTGCCCTTCTTACCAGAACACAGCAATGCTTACGCATTACTGTTTGGCAGTTGAATAACTGGCAATGCAGTGGTATCTTCCCAGAAAGACTGTGCAAAACAGAACTGCCACTTATTAATTTTGACCAAAATCGAACGCATGTCCTTGCTGAATGATTAAGTCAAAAAGAAAATCGTAAATTAAAAAGACAAGAATCTTATTGAAATCGTATTATAATCTTAAAATAACAACAGTCGAGTTACGAACTGAATGTAACAAGATCGATCCAGTTAAGTACATAAAGCAGAGAAATAATAAATTTTTAAACGGAAGATCTATTTAACATTGCCTTCCTGAGAAAGTACCACTGCATTGCTTACCGTGTTCTGGCTCATAATTAATTCGCTTGGCGTAACTACTGGGCTAGCCACAAGCATAGTTCCTAAACTATGCTTGTCGCTTACTGTCAGGTGGAAGGATTGCTCGTCTCGACAACTTTACCTCCTTGATAAACTGAAGAAATACACAGAATATGTAATAGGCGCTCTACTAAAATAGAGCTTTAATGAGATTTAGGCTGTAGAAATTAAATAAGAGCAAGATACAGCGTCATCACTTACAATTTTACATAACACTTCCTATTAAGTTACGAAGAACGAATATGTGCATATTATACAATGCATATGTATATGTAAATGTCAACCAGTAGTCACAGTGTACAGATGCAATTAAGTTTTCGATTAAAATTAATTTATTTGTTATATGCATGAACTTATTTCAGATGACACGCAGCCAGAGTTACACTACGCTTTAAAATTCTGATTGGTTATTTCGTTTATAAATTTGTTATAAAAAGCACAAGTAGAATAGGAAACAAATAAATATTAAATATAGAAAAAAAAGACAATCCATATTTGGTTTTATTAATTTTTTTATTCGCAAAATATTGTTCTGCCTCCGTGGCCTAGTGGTTTACAAATCGAAGGTGAGTTCGATTCCCGCGGGGTTTTTATTTTTGTTGAGTTAGGGTATTAAAGGCGGGGAGCCTTTAAGGAGCCTTCCGATGGGTTCCCACCTTGTCGTGGCGGTTCTTGGGCTCTCGGAGTCCACTTTGGATGCACCACGGAGGAAGTTGCGGGGCGCAGGTCGAGAGTGGTCTAAAGCCAACTCCCTGTTCTTCGCAGCCAAAGTGGAGTCGCGGGGGAAGAGGAGTGTCGGTATTGCGTAGGTCGCTCTCTCTATCCTCCACGACTAAGCGGGGTCGCACCGCTGATGCGGCGTGGTGGGGCCGCGGGGGAAGAGGAGTGCCGGTATTGCGGTACGCCGTACTCCCTATCCTCCGGGGCCGAAATGTAGCGAGTGGCGGTGCCTAAGGCTAGGTCCGCCGCTGGGGCTGGGAGGCTTGTCACTTTTGGGCACAGGTTTGGAAGTGGCACGACAGCTCCCAGCTTCCAAAGCCTCCGATCGGCCTTGTAAAAAAGAGCCGAGTGTTCCGGCGCTCCTTGCAAAAGGGTGTAGGTGCCCCGAGGAGGGGTTGCTTCGGCGCCCACCGCTGGTGGGGTCGGGGAAGTGTGCGAAAGTGTTCCCTTGACCCCGCCAATATGTGATTTGGATGGAACAGCGTGGTGGTTTTAGTCGGGGCGGGTCCGACATAATTCGTCCTTGCCCCTGCGAGGGCGGGTATGCGTAGGCATTTCCATCAAGTACAAAAAAAAGGGCATTAAAGGCTGATCACCAGATTACCTCAAAAGCGACAATCTATGCGTCGGATGGGCATATAAAAAAGTCAGCCTCGCCATATTATTGGATGATAAATGAATATCATGTAAAAACATTTTTCTCTACCCGTGAAATGTATGTTTTACCTTTCTCCCGTGGAATGTAATCGTTGTTTGACCATAGCTAAAGCCTTTGTGATTTTAGCAGCTTGCGAGAAAAATCGCATCGATAATGTAAGATGGAGTGAATGCATTCATTGTGCAAGGAAAATAAAACTCTGAGAACTGAGAAAAGAAGAGAATAAAGGGTGTTGTGAATTGGATAATGCCAAAGATTGTGTGCGTTTATTTGTACCAGAAAATGACGTGTTTTTATTATCCGAAACAAAATTGCAAGTGAAAGCCTCAGTTCTAAAAGTCACTAAATTAATTTTCCTTTTCTAATTTCTAATACTAACTATTGATAATTGTAATAATAATTTATATTTCTAAAGAACGTCAAATCAAAGCCTACCCAATTGAGTATTGTTTAAAATTATTACAAATTTATTAATATATTTCATGTAAGTTATATGATTAAATCTCAAAACAAAGAATTATAGATGAAGTGACGAATCGACGTAAGGCATCCAAGTTTAAAAAGAGGATTTATTTAGAAAAAAATATTCTTACCGGTTTCTCTATGGTGCTGTTTGAACTTGTGGCTTAGTCTCTTAGTGGTTGCTGTGACATTATATGAGACTAAAGTTAACTAAAATCGAGTCAAATGTTAGCTTGTTTTCAAATTTTTAATATAATGATTACAGTTTCCTCACGATCTGACTTCATTGACGATTCAAAAGTGCTTTGTAAAATTCTAATTGAATTAAGCTCAATTTCATTTCAGTACAAGGTGCTTCCTTGATACATTGACCGAGTCTTGTTGTGAATAAATTATTGTAATTGACCAGTTGCCACGAGTAGCGATAATGACAGTGAGCTGACTCAAATTGATATAACAAGGACTCAAGTGGTAGGACTCTTTCAGGGTCCGACTGGAGCGGTAACACTGTATTACCAGATATTCTACTGCCAAGTAGTAATTCGTAAGCCCTACTGTGTTCCGGTTAGAAGGGCAATTATGCCAGCGTAATTAAAGAGATAGATCATTTTATATCTTTGGGTGACTAACGCAGCACAGAGCCAAGCGCGCTGTTTAGTACTGTGTTGTAATGGGCAGAAGTAGCGCTTACCATCAGGCGCATGACTTGCTTGTCTCGTCACTTTATCTCGTAAAAAAGGAGTACCAAACGAGGGTATAGTGGTTTTGTGGTGATCGACTAGAGCATGCTAGAACTAACAAACTATTTATTTAAAAATGACCAGTGATTAATACTGAACAAGAGTGGAATAAAAGGAATATATTACATCAACGTGTTTGTCTGAACTGATTTCTACACAAGAAACTTTGGTTTTGTCGTTGACTATACCTTTGAAGTACAGAGTGCACGTTGACGTTATGACTATGTCTTCGATGCTAATAAAAGTTTGAAAATATAAGCTAATAAATAATCAACAAGAATATATTACATCAACGTGTTTGTCTGAACTGATTTCTACACAAGAAACTTTGGTTTTGTCGTTGACCATACCTTTGAAGTGCAGAGTGCACGTTGTCGTCTTGACTATGTCTTCGATGCTAATAAAAGTTTGAAAATATAAGCTAATAAATAATCAACAAGAACCTTTCATTTGACTCGTTATTTAAGTCAGATGTTAATGTTGTCGATGTTAATTAGTTAAGGGGCTATGAAACTCCTATTTTGATGCTTTTATGTAATATATAAAAGCATCAAAATAGGAGACATGCAAAGAGAAATAACCATGATACATTTGGAATTAACAAAAGTTATTCTACATATCAATACAAAAATGTAAGCTGAAATGATGCATTTAGGAAGTGGTAGGACTCGTTGGCGTTAGAGTCCGTCCAGGGATGTACCACTACTTTACCAGTTAATCAGCCGTTGAACAGTAGCGTATAAGTACTGTGTAGGGGCAATGATGTCATCGTTATTACTGAGCATAGGGATAGAACGTCTTAAAATCTCTGGTTGACGAGCGTAGCGCAGGACCAAGCAAGTTCTGTGTGGCATTGTGTTGTTATAGGCAGGCGTGTCGCTTTTTACCAGGCGCATGACTTGCTTGTCTTGTCCCGTAACCTCGTAAAAAATACGAAATGAAATTGATTTTGAAATTTATCATTTGTATTAATTATTGATTTAACTATGAACTTGATAGCATCTTTGTTATTATTCGTAAACACAACTAATAATTTAACAAAAGATGATATGAAACAAATGTGAATGTTACAAGCAGCCGTTACTTTAATGAAATATATAATACATTCTCACGGATAGTACTTGCATCAGGTAAGCATTGGTTATTTCGCACAATTTCTGTTTATGATTGTTTTAAATTTTTTCAGAGCTCTTTATTAACTACGTGAATTGGCGCCGAGGGGTTTTCTCTGTTTAATTTAAATTACTGCTTCATTTTCCTCAATATCTACGTACAATTTATTTAACTTGTAATAAGATACTATAACGTTATTTTTTTTTCATTATTTTCTTTGTTATTAATAAATTATTACTTGGTTCTCAACACCTGTATTCAGTTTCGTCAATTTTTATTAAGATGAAATACAAATTCTATAATTTGTTATTAGAAAAACGAAGTATTTTTTTCTTTAATTTTGTGTATTAAATATAAACTATTGTTTGTTTCTCAAGGCCTGCGTACAATTTTCTTAATTTGGATTAAGATAGAATAAGTATATTTTTATTTTTGTAACATATTTTTAACAAGTGGCAGGAGTCTTATGAAGCGTCCGCCTGGGGGTGGCACGATGTATTGCCAGCTGTTTGTGGAGTTGCTGATTCTTGAAGGTTAAATTATGTGTTACATGAACGGCTCATTACCACCCTAATGAAATGCACAAGAAGGTTGAATATTCATGTGTTTGCCAAGTAATGTGTAACCCTTTGATAAAGGTATATGATCAAAATTATGATACCCTGACATATAAGTAAAGAGAAATTATGATTTTCTCATTTATGCTAATACTTGATAGAATAGCTTTCTATCAAGTATTAGCAAAAATGAGAAAATCATAATTCCTATTTACTTATATGTCAGGGTATCATAATTTAGATGCCAACTTGTCCGTGACGCCTCTAACATAGGGAAGAACAGCAAAATATCGCTGCACTGTGCCTGCTTTTATTTTCTCCTTGTAACGTAGGCACGATGCATGGAGCTTAATGTCATGCAGAACTTGCTTGACACGATGCAGCTCGGTGGCTTAAGATTCACTATTCAAATTTGTAAAACATTTAAGTGGTAAATCTAACTACCATGCATTCCAGTTAGCTACCGTGGGTAAATCTGTGTCTATTTCAGGGAGCAAACGGGATCTTTGACAGTAAAAATCTATCAATACAATGTCCCCTGACCATGAACGATGTAAAGTGTTCGAAAGGTGTCAGGAAGTTACCTATGAATTAAACGTAATACGATTCGTAAATAGTAAAGATAAATGTTAAGCTAATTTCCATATTAATTGTATATTGATTTTCTTATGACAGGGATTCGTAAAAACTTTTAGGATTTCTCATTTCAACAATTGTACAAGTTTATACCTTTATAAAATCTTTCTTGGAAATCGAAAAGGTCTCCAGCCAAGTAAATAAATTTTCGAGGATTTTTAATTTCGTTTAATGGAAATGGGAGAGAGTGCCGACCGAAACGTGCTCTCTCCAAATAGGTAATTGATTATACAATTTAAAACCAATTTTTTTGTTCCTCAACAAGACAAAATTAATTTCACTAATTGTGTTTTATTCTAATTACACAGTGCCACACAAAACCTACAGCTCACACAGTGCCGTACAAAACCTACTCCGCTCATCACCCTATGATTTAAGATGTTTTATCTCAGTCCCCATTAATTACGTTGGTGTCATTGCCCTTCAAACCGGAACACAGTAGTGTTGTTTAAACACTACTACTTGGGGGTAAAATAACTGGCAATGAGCCATCCCAGACGGACTATTTATAAGCGTCTTAGTTCTTACTTAATTCTTTGAAAGGGTTACAATATTCATCTTTCGACATGGCTTCATTGAGGGGAATATTGAATGTAATTACGTTAATTCTATTCGTCCTTCTAGCAACCTTCAGACCTGGATTATAATCGAGAGTCCTTCTAATATCTACGAAGTGATTTATTCCCTGCGACACAACATTTTACAGGGATAATATTCCAATCTCCGAAGCGGCAGCAGTCATAAATTCAATT
>DWGO01000871.1:0-10793 GCA_018247635.1 Eurytides dolicaon deicoon | reverse complement strand
GTTGTTACAGTTTATTTTCTAATTTATTAATTTGCTTTAATTATTAGTTTATTATCAATAATGAGTTCTAAAGTGGTAGGATGTGTTTCTTGTGAAGGATTGAGGTGTGTGGACTTCTTCATTGGACAAGGAAAGGTAAGAATTTTAACTTTTGAAGAAAAAGGAATCTAACTACGTCGCCTAAGCCAACTTTTGACTTGTGTATTTTTCAAACTACTGGTAAAACTCATAAAAGATATTTCAATAGAACAGTTTATAATAATAATTGGGTTATTGGGTGTTCACGTACCAATAAATTGTTTCGTAATAATACGAATGTTTGAAAACTGGTTTCAATGATTTAAATAATTTAACTTATATAATTAAACAGCATATTGAAACTTCTTTATCAAAACAACTTTTAAATGAAATATCAAATCATAATTCCCGTGTTGTGCCACTATAGCCCAACAAGAATTACATTTTGGAGATCATGATGAATGTAAAAACTTTTTTTTAAAATAATTTAGTAGAATTTCTACTAGATTTTGTTTAAAATTAAGTAGATAGGACTAGTTCAAAATTTTGGGCTTGCCCTATGATATGACCCTACGCACGCCACTGGTCAATAGCACCAACTATTTTTCCCAAATTTATCAAAAATATCGATTATAATTTCAGTAAAATGATTTTCTAACTCAGTTTACGTCCTATTCGACGGTTTAGCTTAGTGTTATCTCTATGAAAGTAATATAACAATAAATATTTACTTATCTTGTCACATCAATTTGTACTCTGTTATTCAATGTTGCCAACCACATGGAGAATTAAAACAGATTAAACATCATTTAACCAAAGTACATTTGTTTTAATTTATAATGGCGTGTTTCATGTTAGTGTCGTTTATAATTTATTTTGTTTAAATTTTTATATATTATATAATATACTTTTCCAAAAAAATTGATCGCTTAAGCAGAGCAACCGTTGAAGAAAATAAAAGAAAAATAATTTACGGTACCGACTTGCATCGAAAAGTAAGATGTATTATTTTATCTTTCCTAATCTTGAAGAATTGGAGATAATAATTCTTACGAAATATAATACGAAGCTTGCTGTAATTTTAGTGTTTAACTTAATATAAAAGTTTTCGCTCGCCAATGAATCGCCATACCCTGGCGCTTTTGCGTAAACCGCAGTTTTGTGCCCAGGAATCTGGAAGGAACAATCCTTGCGTTATATTATTAATGGAGCGTGATGGTCATAGCCCAAGGCCTTCTGCCAGATTAAGAGTAGCTCAGCGGCCTCAGAAACGGAGAGTGCCTGCAAAAGCTGGAACACCCCAGTGCTGGTTTAAGATGGTAATTCTAAGTAGCAGGACTCTTGCAGAGTCGGGCTGGGGCGGAGCTACTTCGTACGTATCCTTCGCTTTCTTCACAAATGGCGAGGGAACCATAGAAGAGGTTTTCTATGAAATCTTTGGCGGGATCCAAAGAGAACAGTGTTTTAGTTCTAGGAGCTTGTTCGTAGAGGAAAAGCAAGGAAATTCGAGAGAAATACTTAGATGAGCGCCCGCATGTAGTAAGGGTCCGAAAGTAGTGTGTTAAGTATACCGAAAAGCTCCATCGTACCAGCTGGCATCGCGTTTCCATGCAATAATTGCTATACCATGGTGACTCTTATTGCAGCCGTTGGTTAAGCATAACAAAGTTTCTGAAATATTCACACTACATCCTTTTAGCTTTGAAGATAACAATTTAATAAAAAAAAGCTAAGAGAAGTAGGTGTTTCCAACCATTGTACTTCGTTTTTAATCACTCATCAGTGCACCACTATTAGCATATATAGACTATCCAGGATACACTTTTAAGCACGAATATACAGTAAACGTCTGCTGCTAGCATCTATTATTATTATTATTACAAGCTTTTAATTAATTTTCAATGTATCTTCGGGTTAAATTGTGCAATATTCGCACACACGTTTAATACAGATATCAATGTATGGTTCGCTAAGTGTCGGCATTCTAAATTCAATGTGGTGAATGGCCCAAGATGGCGAACTAGTTATTTTTTGTGTATTGCCATGATATGGATAGTAAATTGATTTTCGATTATCAATCCAACGAGGTATATTCGACAGATTTCCAGTCTTGTCAGATCCTCTGATTACTGCCTTCTCCGAATTCTGTCAGTCTGTTCTTTAGCCTAGTTCCTTATTTTATGTTATTGTATAACATCGCGCTGCCAACCTTATAGTCCTGGTTGCAAAGGAACTCTTGATTCATGGAAGGTTTGGACAAGTGCTTAACTGGCCAGCAAATATATCCCACGAACGTTACACGATTTGATGCTGCTGGCGAGTTACTTCTATTTCGAAAGAATATATATAGTTGAATGACACAATGGAATCCAGCTAGGCTGAAGCTTCCTTTTCTTACAGTAAGGACCTGTTCCATTACTTTA
Source organism: Eurytides dolicaon deicoon (assembly GCA_018247635.1). Taxonomy (NCBI): domain Eukaryota; kingdom Metazoa; phylum Arthropoda; class Insecta; order Lepidoptera; family Papilionidae; genus Eurytides; species Eurytides dolicaon. The sequence goes on along the minus strand of DWGO01000871.1, from coordinate 8,352 downwards.
CCGGTGTATAGTATAATATACATATATACTATGATTGATTTTTTCTTTTCTATTTTACTTATGTATGATTCCATGTAATTTTAGTTTATTCTGACTATTATTCTTCCCCATACAGCCTATTCCAGCTTAGGGAGATCACAATATTCTGATTATTAATTTTGCGAAGATAAGAATTTCCTATTGATTTAGTTATTTTTTCGAACAAATACTTCTGTGGCTGCTCTTATTTGACAGCAGTATCATTTGATAAATCTGTTTTGCAGATTTTTCTCAGCTCAGCTGTTCAGTTTTCTCAATCCAACTGTCCAACAGACTCCGCTGTCTCCTTAGACTATTTTGCCCACGAAGACTGACCAAGTGCTAATTATTGAAGATTTTTGTTTGTTGAAGATGTTTTTGTTTTCAAAGATAAAGTGACGCCTGCCCATAACAACACAGTACTACATAGAGCGTGTTTGGCTCTGTGCTGAGCTTGTTACCCAGGGATTTAAGATGGTCTATGTCTTTGCCCAGTAATTAAGCTGGCATAGTTGCCCTTCAAACCCGAACACAGTAGTGCTTACACAATACTGCTTGGCTGCAAAATAACTGCCAATGCAGTGTTACCACTGCAGCCGGCCTTTGCAAAAGTCCTACCACTTATAAAGTACTCAAAGTACCACTTAAAAGTTACGTAGTTGCAAAATTTGATCACATATTCAACCCTGTGCAATTCCAGCCATCAGTTGTACGTAAGACCGATAAAGCATATGAGTTTTGGTACCTATATAATACTTCACCCATGTGACATTCCAGACAAGTAGTTTAATATGTAGTGCTTACACACTACTGCGTTCTGGTTTGAAGGGCAATGATGCCAGCGTGATTACAGGGTAAAAAGATAGACCATCTTATATCTATGGGTGACAAGCGCAGCACAGAGGCAAGCACGCTCTATATCGTACTGTGTTGTAATGAGCGGGCGTTTAGCTTACCATCAGGCGCACGACTTGCTCGACTCGTCACTTTATCCCGTTAAAAAGGCAGCTAGGCAGTGCGCTCTTTCCGTCAATCGCACGCAATGACGGTTTACTAACCCTTTCTAATAAATAAAATATCAAAAGAAAGGGCTTTGATCAAAATATGGCCTCAAAAAAAAAAGCATTTTCACAAAAAAAAATTAGGTAGACTCTTACAGAGTCTGACTGATGTGATACCACTGCATTGCTTATTCTGCCGCCGAGCAGTAGTGTGTAAGTACTACTGTATTCCGGTTTGAACGGCTATGATGCTAGCTTAATTATTGGGCAAAAACATAGACCATCTTGTATCTGGGTGAGGAGCGCAGCACGGAGCCAAGCACGTTCTGTTTGGTACTGTGTTATTATAGACAGACTTGACGGTCACGGTGACGCATGACGTACTCTTACTTTATGTCGTAAAAAAAAGGAAAGAACTTAAAATTTTACTATAAAAGTGACCACGATATTGAACCGACAAATAAAAGTGTACCCTTTCGAGCCTTTTACATGCTACGTGCGGCCTTTGGTTATAGATTATATGAAGAAGTTAATATCCTATTCGAAATTTTGTTGAATTTTTTTGTGCTATTGCACTGGTTACCAATTTTTTAGTAGTCTATACTCACTTTGGCTCAATGTGTTACTTCTGTAACATTTTGCAGTGTTTTTTATTAAGATAATTAGACATAATACTTTAAAAAGTTTTTGATATTTGACCCGTGTTATTTTACCACCCCAGCATTAAAGCAAATAAAATAAAATCGTTCGATAGTAGATCCTAGCAAGAATACCTTAAACTAAAATTTTAAGTCGTCAAGCAATGCATAATCACGCACATATAGTTAAAAGAGTAGTGTTGTTGTTTTTTTAATCTAATTTATGACATATTTATGAAAGCAAATGATTGACTGATAACTAAGTGAAGTATCCTCGGTATAATAGTAGGCTACATATAGTTAATCATAATTACGTATACATGTTTTTGTACTCTACAATATTTCGTTTTAATTTGTATATATAATATATTATTTTTAGTTGTGGATATTGCTTTGCGTTCAGCCTTTTACAATTAATATTTGTTGTGATCTGAATCTTATTTCTCTATTATAATTGTGTTGTATAATTATGTAACTTTAACAATACTACTTTTTCTGAGTGGTAGGACTCTTGCAGAGTCCGTCTGGGGTGGTACAACTGCAATATCAGTTATTCAACGTACCTAAATAGTAGCTACGTGCTACTATATGGCGGTTTAAAGAGCGATGTTGTCTGGTTGTTGAACACTCAATTTCTAAGTGACAAGCGGAGCGCATGGCCGAGCAGGTTTTGTATGGCACTGTGTTGTTATGGGCAGTCGTGTCGCTTACCATCAGGCGTACGACTTGCTCGTCTATTCACTCTATCTAATAAATGAATAAAAAATACTGTACACCTTTAGCAATAAATGAAGAAGTTTATCTATTTTATATTAGGTTTAGGGTATTACACATCTTCAACAGCATGATGGAAGTGTTGGTGATAATGAGCTTTTATATTCGACCATTTAAATATGTAGATATTTAGCCCTACGAGTATTCAAAAATCACCCAATATTTTCCTTATTTAATTATTTTATTAAAATATAGTTTATATTTAATTTATTTAATTTTGCCTAGCTTAAAATTGTCTGATCTAACAGCAGTTAATTGGTAAATAGTTTGGACGAATCTTTAAAATTAATATTCCTAAACTTAAAAATTAAGATGCTCTAGTCCAAATAATAATAAAAGGTGAAAAATAAAAAAGAAACTAAAAACAAATACAGTATGATTTAATTGCATTCTTTATTATATTTGTACGAACAGATATTTTAAGTATTCATTATATTTTATATTATTATTATTATTATTATTAATATATTTTGCTTTTTCTGTACCGTATTTTTTCAATGTTGAAGCCCGCCTTTCATAGTGAAAACCTAAGTAATTCACGTAACTTATTGTAACTGATAGTGCACGACTCTAGTGGTTTCCTTACTTTAGGCATTTCATAGTTAAGATAATCTAAATTACCAACAAGGATTAAAACGATCGATGAGCCGTAAGGAAATGCCGATACTTAGTGTGCTGCAATATTTGTCACGATATACCAAGGCTCCCCACATGCGTAGTAGTAGGTTTTACGGTTGTCAGGGCTACCAGCCTCCAAGGAGATCCTTTTCAAAGAATTTACGTTAACAGTGTAAGTGACTCAAAAAGATCTTGTACCAGCCGTTTGTTGCTGCTAGTCCTTAGTTCAGTTGAATTGCCAGCTAACTCTAATATCTGCAATATTAATAGCAAGCACGGGTGATGGAAATCAACTCACACCAATAAAAACATCCAAGAGCAGTTTATCTGGGACATTAAATTAATATCAATATTATCTCGCTTTCGTGACACCAACTCGTTATGTAATACATATATCAGGGACATTTGTACAATAGTCGTAAAGTACTAGAACTTTTTTAATTAAGGAGGTCTCGTTTTATTAGCACATACAACACACCAGTCATTTTAAACTGGACCAGAACGCCGGTGAAAACCCTTAGACTAAAACCGTCCAGTCTTTGGTTCCCTAAAACTTTGTTGATTTACTTATTACTACGAAATTATTTTAACGCAGGAGGACGCGTACATTATTATTTAGAGAATAAAGCCCGTCAAACCCTCTACTATCTATACCTTAACTTCCCGGAAAAACTCTGACAGGAGACTAGAAAGAATTGCTTTGAATCTAATTCACAGCATTTACAACATATTGTAAAAGGTGATGCAATCTAGAACTCAGATTTTTTGCTACTAAATGCTGTTTGTGAATCACGCAGTGAATGAAAATCAGTACCTTAAGCAATAAGGGCAATGGAAGTTAGTGCACTACCAGCTATCTCAAAGGAAAAGGACCGATAATACCATTACATTGTAGTAAATTTTATCTTTTTAAACTTTAAGCTCAAAAGGCATAACTCCACAACGCTACCACTATCAGGCCTTCGGGACGATAGGTGGTATTCGGTGTTTAAGCGTGAGAAACGGCATAATATTGCCATTGCTAATGCCTCTTCCACCTCAATAATCCAAGCAACCGGCTCAGCCGGCAGCAAGGCGCGGCGCACTCCATCTCCCGCGCCATGGAAATTAGTACCTGTCCCAGCTTAGATTGTGACCATGACAAAGCCTGCGGTGGCGGGCACACATCCTTATAGGGAAAAAAAGAGAAAATAAAGAGAGGAAGGAGAAGAAAATAGATTGAGAAGGACGTACCACTATCGCTGTCCCTTAAAGGCAAAGAGAGCTACAATAGCCGCAGCAGCGACTGGATAAGGACGCAGACTGAGGTGCATTTGCTGCCACGGCGATGTCTGCCTCGATATAATCAGGTACACGGTATACAACCGAATGCACCGGCTTTCAAACCCCTCGTGGCACAGTGAACGTGGCAGAGAGGACCGACAAGAAAATTCATAAATTGATTAGCCGGGATTCAGTTGCTGGATTTTACTCATCCATCCGCCATCAGCTTAATTGATCGGATACGACTTGGAGGAGAAGAAAGATATTTTAAACTTGGGATCACGGACGCTGCCACATTTACAGCTTTAATTTTTTCAAAATTACCTTATCAAAGACTAATAAATATCGCGAAATTAGTTGTAAACTATCAAATTAGAAATTTATGAACAAAGTAAAAAGATGACTGACTTTAAAATGAGAGTAGGCTCTCTTCTTGAAGTTCCCTAAGTCGTATCGGTCCGGAAATACCTCTGGCGACAACCGATCCAAATCAGTTACACAGTTAGCAGTGTGTGGCAGAAAATACCGGTTGAAGGGCACGGTGGTGGATTGCCAGCCATCCAGATGGTATGGATGGTGGATAGGTGTGGGGTTATTTACCATTAGGTACACGACTTGCTCTGTATCTCTCGAAAAAAAAATATTAATGAATGGGAGAGAACGCAAAACGAATTCACGAAATTGTGCAAATATGAATGTTGTTTGTCACTAGCTTGAATTTTCATCAACTTAATGAAGGTTTCGGATTTATAAAATATGTAAGTGACATACACACTCACTGTAAGTAACGTATCCACACCTGTTGTAAACATGATGAAAAAAATGTTACTTTTAAAAAATGCTCTTTAAAATTGGTATCTCGACGCTATGATTAATTTCAAAATGACAAACTTTTCACTTATAAATTAAAGCTTATTAGATGTTTACTTTGTCTTTCTATTAAAATTAGCCTTGTTATTTGGCTTCTTTTATTTTTTTTTGGAAATATTAATGTTTTATTAATTATTGGGTACCCTAAGCAAGTAACACAAACATATGCATTGCTAGGTTTCATAGGCGATTCGTATTTCTGTGTATTTTTTTTGTTTTAGCATTTTATGTATATATTTTATCACAAAATTACATAACATTTAAATCGAAGGTACTGTGTAAATAAAACACTTAATTTGTTTCGTTCAATGAAAATAATAACAACAATGGTCAGATAATTATCAGTTTTAAATATAATTAAGAAATAAAAATAATTACATATCTAAAGAAATAGCATAGTTCTGTACTCGAATAATAATGTACAGTTACTTAGTGACGGAAAAAAAGGTTCCAGAAAATATTAAATATAAAGCAATGAACATATAAATAAAGAAAAGAAAAAGGCAAACAAAAAATATCTTAAGATCAGACGTAACCAAATAATGACATCGGATATACCAGACATTCATGGAGGGCACACAGAAGATTTAGTAAAAGGGCGGTATCACGTATTGTTCTCAGTAAGCCGAGAACTTTAAAGATGGAGGGAGATATTTAATTTCGCGTCTTTGAACAACTCGAAAACAATGTTGAATGGCTTCTCAACGGCATTTTATTTAATAATAGTAAAGTATTGAATTACCCAGAAAATTTCATTTTAATGTTCATACTGTTGTTGTTTTATTAATGGTACTAACTTCTATATCTATGCCTTACCTGGGTTCACAGAGATGCAAACATACACTCACAGAGATATTCGCCTATCCGGCTGTTTTACGGTACGGCACTTTATACAGTACAGTACTACTTATTTACTACCGACTAACCAGACAGTACTAAACTATGAATTTTCGCAATGTTCGTCAGTCAAATATGTCTTCATGCCCTACCCATAAATATGCTGTTCTACAATATTAGCCAATTTAAATGTTATTTGTGTATGGCTGACAAAGAATTCGTAATAATAATTTTATTGATACAAATGGAATTCTATTTAAAAATTCATTCATATGTTGTTTACTTAGATGTTTTTTTATACCTCTTTGAATTTATTTTCGTCAGTACCTATGCATACGTAGTAATTATGGAATACCATATTCCATCGTAGTGAAGGTCCGACACAAGCACTCATCATGTTGGTTAGACAATCGTTCAATATGTATGCGATGCCACAAACGAATACTTACCCCTAAAATCGGATAGTCACTATTTGGTGGTTTAGTGTCGGCTTAATTCATCATCGCTTCTTACCAAATGGCTAAGAAATACTGCAGAAGTCTACTATACTGAATTGAAGAATTGAAAACAATACCATAATTGAATTCAGTTCGTTATGGCAGACTTCTTCTAGAAAAATATATTGCCCATAGAAGCTAGCAAGTATCGGGCCAGTTTGAAATCACTTTTTGCAGCAGACATTCTTTAAGCTAAAATCGCTAGGGTTACTAATATTCTGCATTATCTTCCATACTCAACAAATCTTGCGACAAACTCATTTTTTGTCATGAATCTAGACAACTTCATGTGAGGCCGTACAAAATAAATTTGAATGCCTTTGAGGTGTTATCCCAGAACATATAATAAGAAAAAAAGAGGATTTTATATTATTCTAGAATTCTATCTCCTTGATTAATAAAGGTAGTCCATCCTTCGCACTTCTCGTTTTGTATTTTTACACGTCACGTCATACTAATACTCGTTTCAGACAAACCATTATTGAAAAGTCGGCCAACTTTTGTTATTATGTACGGAGGACAATCTATCGGGTATGTAATTATTGTAGTATGTCACCAACTCCTCGGCGTGATATAGTCAATTAAAAACTTCTGTCATTAAAGACAGCTCATAAGTGATCATTCCAATAAAGATTTATTAAATATTTAAATCAACCCCCTTGCACTTCCGCTCCTTATAGCAACTTTATTACTAACAATTCAGACAGTTGATTATGTGAATACCTTCAAAATATTCGGACATGTCTTCTTTTGTTTATCTTTTTTTTACAGATGAAGTGACGAGACGAGTCAGTGACGAGTAAGCGCCTGATGGTAAGCGTCACGCCTGCCCTTAACTACACACACTGAGCGTGCTTGACTCTGGCTGCGCTCGTCACCCGAGCGTCACTGTGCCATATTAAATGGTCTATCTCTTTGCCCTGTAATTTCGCTGGCATCATTGCCCTTCAAACTGGAACACAGTACTGCTTGACGGCAAAACATCTGGCAATGCAGTGGTACCGCCTCAGTCGAACTCTGCAAGAGTCCTACCACTTATAAAAACTCTTCCTCGTTTTCCATTTAACCATTAAGAAAAAAACTACCCTTATGTGAGCAGTTAGTGTTATAAATATAACGTATCCATACTTAACAAGGATATTAATAAATTCTACCGAAAAACAAGATAAACAACGAAAGGAAAATCATTTATTTTATTCGATCATGTGTAAATTCTGCGAAAAAGGTATCACTATTGTTTTTTTTTTTTTCAATATAATTGAGTTATAAAACGTAGAAGAATTAAAAGAAATATAAGAAAGATCTTTTTCGTAAATGTCTCCTTGATAAAAAAATAATGGCGTTTTCATTCTTAAGTCTGGTCAACTGATATCCCAGTAAAATTAGAATATTGTATGCAGATTTTGCATAAGTTAAAACAAAAACAAATATTCTTAAGTATAAGTGGTAGGCCTTTTATACACAATCCGTGTGGTGTAGTAGTGTAGTGTTTAAGCACTACTGTGTTCCGATATAAAAGGCGATGATGCCAGTTTAATTACTATGCAAAGGGAGTTTCTTACAATCTGAGTGACGAGCGCAGGTTAGATCCAAGTACGTTTGGACACGTGCCCATAACATCATAGTACTACACAATTACTCGCATCTCCGGACCCACTTCCGTGGGTCGCGTCGGCACACTCTACACAACAAAGTAGGGTAACAACAACAATCACGGTAGGGAGAAATCGCCTTCGAGCACGGCGACACATCCACACCACGTACACTCGTTTCACCCGGGTTCCGGGGCGGTTCTCACCGCCCCCAACTTCCGAATAAAATACATACAGTCGACGG
>DWGO01000870.1:0-10794 GCA_018247635.1 Eurytides dolicaon deicoon | reverse complement strand
GCTCTTTTGTATTTAAATATTAGTATTGTGTAGTGAAACTTTATATTTAGTTTCATAAATAAATCTCAAATGTGGAACATCGCGATGGTAATTTAAATATCATTTTTTTACTTAAAGTAAAAATCAATATTACTATTTACCACTAGATGGCGCAACCTTAAAACCCCGCCTTAAATGTAAACGTAGTAAAACACTGCTACCAGCGGCGTCGATACCTACAAGAACTTAACGCTTAAGCTTTACGATCACGAGAAAAGACGGTCACGATGAGTACGTACGTATTTGAATAAATGTGTATCTGTTTGTAGGAAAACATCATTCATAATCATTTTATATTTAGGTAGTACGTGAACCACGTTCTTTGTATTAGACGGGATAAAATCTAAAGATATTTATCATTACATTATTTCAATGATCCAAAAAAATGTTAACATTTTTCTATATATATATATATATACGAACTCGTATTTACTATTAAGAACTGAAGTGAAATGAGAGTATTTTTACTCTGTTTTAGCGGTTATGAAGCTGTGTTTGAATTGCGTTCATATTAAGCTATTTATTGCGTCGCCGTTCATTCGCTATAGAAATTCTGAAATGCCTTCAATATCGAAATGTCAACCTAGTTCGAGCGTTCCGTGGGGGGCCGCAGCGGGACGCACGGGCGTCGGGTGTGAGTGAGGGCGGATCGGCAGTGTAGTGGCCTGGCTACTACAATTAATAATGGATCGTCATATACTTTAATAGGCGTATGCCCAGTCGACACTTATTCCTCAAACGCAATGATGTCAAGATAAAATTATTCGATAACCAGACTATTGCTATATTTATAGCTTAAAATTAATATATAAATTTGTTTATTTCATATTTCAATAGAAATTAAACATATACGAGTAATAGTAGTAAGTAAAATTTATACGTATATATACATTAGTACGTGAAGAGAAAATGAAGTACTCCTTTTTCAAGTCTATTGGGGAGAATAGATTTGGCAAAGTTAAAATTTATTGTGTCGAAAATTGCTTAAAGTTAAAATTTTAACATAACATTTGTTATAAATACCTTAAATGCGTAAAAAACGAATAAAAAGAGTTTGTTTCTTATATCGTTTTGCACCGTCAATGTTAAATATGTAATTTGTCAAATCATAAATGTGTCATATCCAATAAATTTTACGATATAGTGAAAATGCGGTCTTTGGTTAAAAAAATGACCAATTTCTGCTCCTAGTCGTTCGCAAGTATACATAATTTATTATGGATTTAGGGCCTTATATTCTTTGCTTCGATATAGCTGAGAAAAACTAGAATTAATGTATTTTTTGTAGTAAAAAAAAGATGACAATTAAATGATTTTTTTTCTTTAGACTCTCCCTAATAGCTGTATAGAAGTTTAAACTTGGACATATTTCTAAATTCCCGCCATTATAATTTTTTAGTACGGGCTACAGCGTTGTACGCAACGGGGGGTGAAATGCGACTGTCATTGAGCTGTCACCGACACTGCGAAAACAATACAGCTATTTCAATATAATAACTATCGTTATCGGATGTCTGAAACATATCGGGGCTTGTTTACATTTCATTGTGTTAAATCTAAACCCAACTCTGCTGATTGTTCTCGTAGAACGTTATTTTATGGAATTGACCATGTGTTATGACTAGAACAGTTTTAAATTTAAATTGCATTTATATTTTAACCGTTTCTTTTAATCTATAGTAAAAGAACCTTCATCGAACGTTTTCTATCTAAAATTTCGCGTGTAAAGTTTCGTAGCAAGTTTACTCTTATAAACCCAAAGTCAGATGGCTCTGCCCGTTTTATTGTCAGTTTACACAGCAAGCTGTAATGGAAGAGTGCAATATTGACAGACCATTAATTCGACAGGAAATTGTGCTGAAGCCGCGATTGGTGCTGGTGATTGTGAACTTTTTAAATTAGTCTCGTGCTTCGTGGCTGTTTCAGCTTCGAATTAACGTTAGGTAGACAGAGAAAGTCTGGTGTTTTGTACTGTTAAAATACTTAAGTATAGAAACTATTAAAGTGTTTGTCGCAATTTTCTTCTATATAAACAAAGAAAATATATAACAGTTTTTTTTTACAACGAGATAAAGTGACGAGACTAGCAAGTCGTACGCCTGATGGTAAGCGTCACACCTCCCCATAACAACACAGTAGCACACAGAGCGTGCTTGGCTCTGTATTGCACTAGTCACCCGGACATATTAAGATGGTCTATCTCTGCCCTGTAATCTTACTGGCATCATTGCCCTTCAAACCGGAACATAGTAGCTTGGCGGCAGAATATCCGGCAATGCAATGGTACCTCCCCAGTCGGACTCTGCGAGAGTCCAACCACTTATAAATTTATCCTGATATTTTTATGAACCATTATTACAGGTTAAACTCATGGGTGAGAAAAGACTTAGGGACCTTATGCAGAAGTAGGCGTTGAACTAGGAGTCGTGTAACAAGCTAAAAAATAAATAATACTTTCGTTGGAAAATACATAAAACAAAATTTTGAAAGTACGAAAAGTATAGTCACTTAAGCCAAACTGCATACTTTTCATTCATTACTGAAATTATATGTATCGCACAATATATGGAAAGATTAAATAAAGATACTCTATAAAAAAATGGTCCTAAAATTGTCCTATTTGGCGTCAGATGGGCGTATTCTTTTAATTAAGCCCCGCGGTCATAAATTTTACGATATCCGTGATTTAACTATTATTTGTCGTGAATTTTATGTGGTGATAAACGAAATACTGTTGTAGCCAGTATAAGGCATTAAATGCAATATTTCAGTAAAAGCGAGTGGTTTAGTGAATATTAACGTATATACATTGCAGATAACAACAATAGAGCATATAGTAAAGCTAAAAGAATTTAAAAAATGCTTTTGTTTTTAACTTAAAAATATGGTGAGAATTCCAGATCTAAAGTCGGAAATTTATATCGATATGTATATTAAACAAAAATTTAATGACCAAAAAATTCTATTCTAGTGATTGTACGACGACGAATAGTTTATATATTTTTTTGTTTTGTTTTTGTATTATAGAAATTAAGCGAGTGATCAGCCATAGTTAACTTCACCTAGAACTTAACAAATATAAAACTTGAAATGGTTCAGACTTAATTTTTTTTTCAATAAAATATTATTATTCGCGCCATCTAGCGCCCAATAGCATACTGTTAAATGAAAATAATTTATTAATGAATTTGTATGTAGTTGTACCGCTAGATGACGCTGTAGAATATTTTGTTTAAATCTAACTAGATGGCGCTTTTTATGGATATCTTTTTTGTTATTTAGCCAAATACGTTAACTATGAAAAAACGAATGACAGATAATATTAGTTTATAAGTAAAAATTAAAAGAAAATAATAAACTCACCTCCATGTTAAATTTGTATACTTCCACTTTTCGCCTTGAACTGCAAACCTCTTTTGTCTTCGACCATTTTCATAATCACCCTCTTCTCTGTCCGGCCGTCCACATCGTTTTTTCTTAATGAGTTCTTTAGTAGCTTCATCAATTTCTCCCGTTACAGGTATACCACCAAATTCCTGTAATGAAATGAAATGTCTTGAGATTAGTCGTATAACTGGTATATATGAAAACAATTTTTTATAAAAGTAATTTAGAACAGAAAATAAGCTAGTTTTCATTTTTTTTCCTAGGCTAAATAAGTCTCAAAACTAGCATCTTCAATCATAAAAATAACTCTCTACATATTATAATAATAATCCCCTATCCGGCTTTTATAATTAAAATTCGAATAAAACGAAAGAATAAAATTAATTTGTGAAATTTTCAACCTTATCGAGAAATAAAATGGACGAAAATAATTCCATGACAAGCGAAATTGATAAAATTAATTTTTCCCTTTAAAACCACTTCAACAAGCCCGTTTACAGTTTTTTCTTTGAAATGTGGTTTTTAAACGTATTTCTTGATATTACAGTAAAAAATTAATAAAAGATAGTGTACATATTGGTAGATGTATGTGATTAAGTCTAATGAAGCTCACCTGCAAAGTTTTGATGGCAATCCTGAAATCGTCTTCGTAGGACTGCGCGACGTCCCCCATCAAAAGATTTCCAACCTCAGGCTGGTCCTTTTTCAGATAGCCGAACGTCTCGAGGTAACTTTTCTGAAAGTAAAATAATAACGATTTAAAATTTTATTTCTCTTTTCGCGAATGCAAATCAAGGTGAGACTTATTGTTTATAATTTTAAAAATTAAATATATAATTAATCGATATCCGTCTATCCACACTGCGATCATAGGACGGAAGATTTGGAATAATTTTTCTAGAAATATTGATGGTGACAAGCACAGCGCTGGTTCACACAGTTTTTAGTTAGTTTAAGACATTGACCCACGGATCTGTACCCATGGTAAGAGTGCCGCTTGACATCAGGCGTCTGACTTTCTCTCGTGTCTCCTCTTATTCATCTATTGCCATAAACTTGATGATCAATGATAATTACTTATCATCATATGGACATACATGTTTATAGACTTAAATATGTTTCCTGCGCTTATGAATGCCTTATATATTTTAGGGGTTTTCACAAAAACGAAATCAAGTACTCCAAGACTTGCGAGTAACTGTGAGGAATACCAGTGGATTATAAAAAATTTTGTCGCACGTTATTAAGTTTTTAAGTTAAACCATTGCGCTATCCGTAAACTACGGATTTAACCGAGATATTGATAGTAAATTACTTCAGGTAATGATTGTACTTAATATAAAAATTTTACACGGTACTTTGATATTAACGATAACTAATACCACGTAAAGGGTTTACGAGATTTAATTTACGTACAATATTTTTTAAGCCTTTACTTTCAACCTTTTCCATAGTCTGTCTAGACGTTCATAGATTCAATTTTAGTTTCTAAGCGTAATTGATTGACAGGAAAGTTCTTTTTAAGTTGAATTATCTGTTAAAGTGGTAGCTCTCTTGTGTTACAAGAAAAATTCGTACATCTAAGAGATTAGATATATTGTATACGCAAGAGTCATCTATTTTAAACATCATTATTAGAGTAATCAATCAGCTGACATTAGAAACATTTGCAATGGATTCCCTGCTTAATATGGGTGTAATAAGATGTTTATGAAACGTTTTTAGACTAGTGTAACTATAGTTTCTAATCATAAGAATTATATTATGACTACAGCTTTGAATCGTATGGATAAGAAACTGTAGTTAATTACTATGGCGACAATTTCATATATTAAGTGACACGAATTGTGAATTAAAATTCGTTATCTGTGCCATTTTGTTACTTCCGTGACCATGGTGCTGGCCGAAATCCGTATAATTAAGGCTATCGGTGTACTAATGAAGGGGCCGTACCCGTTTTACATAATCCGCTCGCACGTCCACGTAATTCGACAGATATTGTGATTTGCGCGTGCGTGTTTACCCGCCCGTTTCATTTACATCCCATTAACGGAGTCAATACATGGATGTTTTCGGACTTGAAACAGCTATTATTCTCTTTTTTACGAGATAAAGTGACGAGATGACCAAGTCATGCGCAGGATGGTAAGCGTCACGCCTGCCCATAACGACACAGTACCACAAAGAGAGTGTTTGGCTCTGTGCTGCGCTCGTCACCCAGAGATATTAGATGGTCTATCTCTTTGCCGTGTAATTGCACCGGCATCATTGCCCTTCAAACCGGAACACAATAGTGCTTCCTCATTACTGCTTGGCGGCGGAATATCTGGCAATGCAGTGGTACCTCTCCAGTCGGATTCTACAAGAGTCCTACCAATTGTTAAATCTTTAAGGTTACACAGAAAGTTGTAATTAAGTGTAAAAATTTCACTAGATTTATATTTATTTATTTATTTATAACTTTTGCACAAATAGATGTACAAAGGTGGACTTGACGCCAAAGACATTCTCTGCTAGTCAATCTTAAGGTGGAACAGAGAAGGTAAAGTGCACTTTTATAAACAAAAAAAAAACTATTATTATATAAAGGTTATTATTTAAAAAGAACTCATACATATGTATCTATTAAAATATTTCAGCAACTATCATACATAAATATATGTTCACGAGCCTTAGATTTACAGGCATGGTGGCTCTTTACAAGGTTTTATTAATAAATTTGAATGTTTTGATTAATACGTCATAATAACGTACAAAGTTGCTCTACACTTGTATGCTTTCACATTTTTTTTAAATAAAAGGATGGTACAGCATTTTATTCAAGTTGCAAACTATATCCAGTGCTCGAAAAACTTTTTATAAATATCTTCAACAGGGATTTTATATTAGTGGAATTTTGTATTTTCTTTAACTAATTATTCTGTAACAGTCTCTTTATTTTTTTTACGAGATAAAGTGATGAGGCGAGCAAGCCGGGCTTCTGATGGTAAGCGTCACGTCTGCCCCTAACAACACAGCACCACACAGAGCGTACTTGGCTCTGTGCCGCGGTCGTCAGTCATATCATTGCCCTTCAAACTGGAACACAGTAGTGCTTACACACTACTCCTTGTTGGCAGGTTATCAGGCAATGCAGTGGTACCGCCACAGTCGGACTCTGCAAGAGTCCTACCACTTACTCACCCACTGACTAAGAAGCTACAAATGATAATATGTAAAAAAAAATCTATTTATGGAAATGAAGTAATTAGTATTTTTTTGTCTTTTGAAAGGTAAGAAATTTCTTTTTTTAATTCTGGAGTGAGAAATCCGTATAACAGGAAGTTCATCAAAGTAGCTCGGTTCAAAACGGACGTGTTTATTCACTAAACTAGCAGTGGCCGTAATTTTCATGTTCATGGCTTAATTATGCATATTAGATTGT
The DNA here is from genome assembly GCA_018247635.1 of Eurytides dolicaon deicoon. Taxonomy (NCBI): domain Eukaryota; kingdom Metazoa; phylum Arthropoda; class Insecta; order Lepidoptera; family Papilionidae; genus Eurytides; species Eurytides dolicaon. Next base: position 3,944 of record DWGO01000870.1, on the reverse strand, counting down.
AAACTCATAAACCATTTCAGTGCACACTTATAATTAGGTTAATGCTTTGCGCGTCGCCGGAATCAGAGCGACGTTATAAATGCCACTCGAAATCGATTATTAAAATGTAACTTATTATATTTTATAAGTCGGATTATCTTCATATAAGGAGTATAAGAAAGATGTCTCTAGAATATGATAGCTTTGTTTAATTTAACTTTATATAAAATTTATTTAATTCAGGCGTTAAATATACGATATACTCGTATAATATAATAAACCTAATAAATATACCATAAGCTGGTAAATATTGCAATTTAGAAACATGTTTTTCAAGTGGTAGGACTCGTGCAGGGTCCGACTAGGGCGGTACCACTGCATTGTCAGATAATCTGCCGCTAAGCAGTAGTGTGTAAGCATTACTGTGTTCCGGTTTGAAGGGCAATAATGCCAGCGAAATTACAGGGCAAAGAGCACAGATCCGAACACGCTGTGTATAGTACTGTGTTGTTATGTACAGGCCTGACGCTTACCATCAGGCGCACGACTTGCTCGTCTCGTCACTTTATCTCGTAAAAAAAACAATTTGCTTAATATTTCTACATCTCCACGGACTAATTAATAAAAAGTGATTTAAACAATCATGTAATGGTTTTCAGGATGAGTAATGAACTCTTTCTCAATGGCGTGAAGGCACTTGGACTTATAAGCACTGGAGCAAATATACGTAAAGTTTTAAACGATTGTCTAGTTTTAGCAACATTAAATAAAATTAATTATTATATCTAATTCACCAATAGCTAAACATTTGAATGTAAAAAACCAGCAATACTTGAGTTTGGTACCTATTTGCCTACAATACTGTACTTTGACATCCCCATTATTCGACGCGCTGTCAACTGTTGGATCGGGGGCAAAAACGATGTCTTTGGAACCTCACTAGAATAAATACGGTGATTTTATTGAAAGTGTTTTGTATCTATTAAAATAGTGTGTTCTAAGTGTTAGGACTCTTGCAGGGTCCGACTTGGGTGGTACCACTGCATTGTCAGATATTTCGCCGCTAAGCAGTAGTGTGTAAACACTACTGTGTTTCCGTTTGAAAGACAATGACGCCAGCGAAATTACAGGGCAAAGAGATAGACCATTTAATATCTCAGGGTGACGAGAGCCAAGGACGCTCTGTATTTTTATGGGCAGGCGTGTTATACTTACCATCAGGCGCACGGCTTGCTCGTCAAATCACTTCATCTCGTAAAAAAAAGCTAACAAAATGGTGTTTCAGTTTCCTAGGCGGACTCTGAAAGAGAGTTCTGCCTCCAACAAAGAAAAGTATGTCCCAAATGATATTAACGGTCATTGGCATCAAACGACAATGTCGGACATCTATGCAGATTGGAGGTAGGAGTGTTTAATTGCGGGATCGCGTGCCCCGCCCAAATGCGATTGGCGATCGTGGCTGATCCGGAAGGAATGTGGGACAAGGCACCGCACCTGCCAGCACACAGCCGGGATCGCGTGATCCCACCTATTTGGTCCTTTAATTAATCGAACGACCACGGCCATTAGCTTGATCCACTTCCATGTTGTCTTGTGAAGCTAACGACGTACTACTTGTTTTTTTGTTAACGACAATCTTACACTGTTTTATTGGCTTTTTCTATAGATATTTCTTCTAAGTGGGCTATTCTAGGAATCCTTCGTCGTAGTTGCTACAGTACGGCGTAGGCTTTAGACGTCGCGTGTCGTGGGTTCGAGTCACATATTATATTTTTGTATGAATTACAGTTTGTTCTGGAGCTGGGTGTCTGCCAATGTGAGATTTATGTATGCAAAATGCCGAAAAAAAAAACAACTTAAAATAAAAAGTAGAAAAAAACCCTTACAACACTTATAATTATTATTGTGATAAATCATAAAGTAATCGATATCTAGAGATAAACGTAACTTAGTTAGAATAAAATTATGAGTAAAATAATAAGTATAACAATAAACTGGTTTAGGGCTAAAATTTCATACAGTGAAGAATAAAATTATGTGACTCGTAATGATTATGCCTCAGTAAAATTTTATATTGGGATAATTTTGCTTTATGTTATGAGTTATTTATTTTACGTTTCTGTTACGATCTATAATGATGATCTATTAAGAATTTATTAAATTTTAAAGTTTTAAACGTTAATTTAACTAGTTTATTAAGCGCATCTTAACATAATGTAAACACCAAAGCTGTGTTACTTCTTTTTATATGGTTTAGTAATGCAATGTCAATTGACCGCAATTAATTACAAATAAACCGCAAAAAATTAAAAGAAAAAAGATTTTTTCACGTACTAAAAAAACTCCTATTACACTAAAACGCAAGACAGCTTTTAAGTATTCCGTATATCAACATATAAACATTACTTTAATAATTTGCGAAAAACAGCTGCTACTATTAAAACATATCAAAATTCAAATTGAAAAATTTATTTATTCAAGTGGGCTATTATAAGCACTTTCCAATCGATACATTTTAAATATCAGTGTAAATAATTTCAATGTTGTCAGTCCGCAAAGAGTCTACCACCGGCTCGTAATGCAGCTCTATTGAGAAGAGCCAGTAAGAACCGCAACGGTTTTTGTTTAAAAAATAATGATGTTACAATCTTTTATATTACGATATAATAGATATCCCGCATACGAGTCAATCAACTTCCACACGTTTGAACTCTGTTACCGAGTAGTAGTCTTTACTCAATAATACCTTTTTTATTTTAATTTTAATGCCAACAAATTATTTCAAAAATTAAATGACTTTATAATTAAATCATGCAGTTGTAGCAAAATAATCGTCAACTCGTTATTGCTCAACAAAATAAAACAGCTGCATAATACGGCGCTACCAACATAAAGCCACTAAATGAGCTTAAATCGAACGTCCGTAAAACCATTAAAAATCGTAGATAAGGCTAACAAACTTGAAGATAATGCTAACAATCTCAAAGATAATAAGTGATAATGCGAAAAAATATAACAGACATATTATAAAACAAAACCCTATCATTAACGCAAACAAATTATTGATGAACTGCATATAACAGTTTAATTTACAGCGCTACCAACATAAAGGCAGCGAATAAGCTCAAATAGAACGTCCGTACTCATTACACGGCAACGGGCCATTAACATATTCATGACGTGCTCATCATCACGACAGCCCCACGCGTCGTGACTGTCATTGGGAGCTAATCAAGCGTCGAAAGGGGACGTCAGCCCCGCGCATGCAAACTTTGGACCCACATTAATATGGATATTAATAATGTTACTGGATGGGTTGATTATAGGCAGCAATGGTGGGAATATTAACATTTAAATCGAATTGTAAGGATCGTTGAGAAGCAAATGACCGCAAACCTCGGTAAGATTTAATAATTTAAATTTCGAATGGATTCAATTGATCGAAACCTAACCCATTAATCAAGAAGTCCGTATTTAGTTTTGTTTTATAGGATAAAATGATTATACGAGACGAGTTAGTAAGTCGTGCGCCTAATGGTAAACGGCAAGACTGCCTATAACAACACAGTGTCATCTGCCTGGCCACGCGCTGCGCTCGTCACCTAGGTATTTAAGACGTTCTATCTTCGTGCCCAGTATTTACGCTGGCAACATTGCCCTTGAAACCGGAACACAGCAGTGCTTACGTACTACTATTTGGCGGTTAAATAACTGGCAATGCAGTGGTACCACCCCAGATGGATTCTACAAAAGAGTCCTACCACTTCATAAAGATCGTACTGGCGAATACTATAATATGATATGAAATTGCGAAGTTAGAAGCAAAATAAAAAAATAAATCAGTTGATTGATCGCGCATTTTGAAAGTGGTAGGAGTCCTGGAGAGTCCGACTGGAGCGGTACCACTGCATTGCCAGATATTCTGTCGCCAAGCAGTAGTCTGTAAGCACTACTGTGTTCCAGTT
>DWGO01000869.1:0-10796 GCA_018247635.1 Eurytides dolicaon deicoon | reverse complement strand
GTCGCTGTGAAGCCTCTGACACAATTTCCAGTAGCTCTAGAAGAAGAGGTAAGTCAAGTTATTATTTATGAAAACAAGTGAATAAGTTGAGATCGGTACGAACAAATCAGAGATCTTCGTAATGCTTAGGTCAACGACCCAATGTCATATACTTTGCCTCCGTAAAAATGAATCATTAGTACCAAGCATTGATTCCGATATTACATGAAATTTTTGCCTTTGTATGTTAATAATACAGTCGTATTTCGCTTATTCTGCTTCCACTACATTACACTTCGAACAACATTACAGTCGACGTTGAAAAATATTTAAACTTCAAACGCAAAATGGTATAAGCATAAAAAATCTCAACAACAATAACAGCGGTTTAAAAAACGAATAAATACAGATAATCTAAACTTTTTTTTTCTCTAAACTTGTAACTGCGAATAGGAGTTTAACACAAATAAAAAAAAATTTAATCTTTACTTTAATTTTAATCTGCATTCTTAATATAGAACGAATAAATATTAATTATCGTACGCTTAACGGAACATCAGCTAACGTTATATAATTTAAATAAACAATTCAAATGCCTATGCATATTTATTCTTTGCATTATACCAACATAATTATGTTAACTCTCGCTGTTACAGTGACCTTGTAAGCGGTAGTCTATCTCGCTCTAACATCCTACGAGCATTTGATTTCCGCACGGTTTTCCTATGAAATGTTTATTAAGCGATTATATTCATTACACTAATACAAATTAGGATTATTGTCGCATCTCAATGATTTTCGGTTTTTATCTCAAGTGCTCCTCTGAATCGTCTTAAATAATTAATTACTATCAATTAAATTCAATTTTGTGGCATATACATTTATGGTTCAAATTTCTTTAACGAATTCAAGTGCTGTTATGACTTTTTTCTTCGTTAGCGTCTATGTTATCTTTCATTTAGCAATGTCATGTTACAAACAGTGTAGAGACGGGTCGGGTTATATGCGAACGTTGCCGCATCTTTCCCTCCAATTTAAAGTATTTTAAAGTGTATTAAATTAATTCTGAATTAGTGTTTGACGTTTTAAAGTGTTAAGTGACATAAAGGTTTTCGTGATTTGTAAATATTTGAATTTAAAAACTTTCTTGTCTTTTGAAATTAATTGAGGTGATATTCAGTAGTACCGGTGTTTGGTTTCACTACTGGATGTGTTGTGCCACTAGTGTGTTGTTTATATTACAACGGTTTGAAAATACGTACGTTTTGCGGTGTATCGGTAATTAGCAGTATTCTAATTAGGCAATTACCGGTCGACGCCTTCGACGATGAATTTGTAACACAATATAATTTTTTTAACATAACCCATGTTTTCTAGGCCTGTTCTTAAATGTAAATTTTATCTTATAAAATTATCCTTTTCGGTCACAAATATTTTTTTCCCTCTAATTGGCAATTATTGAAAACAGGTACTTATGAGTTCTTTGAGTTTTGGGGTATTAACAGTTAAGGTCATAAAAATGTTTGATTGCCTGCTGTTATTTAAAAAAGTTCATGAGTATTATAGACAACGTTTAAAATACAATATAACTCGGTAGAGACAGAAATTGCTTTCGAATGTTTTCGGCTTAGATAGATACTGTTACAGGCATAAAAGAAAAGAAAAGTTTTATTTATATTATGAAACCGCTGATTTCTTTAAAAGAAACTAACTAAAAGAAATTATTAGTCTAATTTGAGTTGACAGGCATAATATGAAATATAATTAAGACATATTTTTTTCCTATCAAACAATTTGGCGGTAAGTGGTCACTATCCATTTGCAGAGAGACAGATACAGAGTATAAACATTTATAGAGTTATTTCACATTGAACACCTGTTACGTGTGACATATATTTTATTTTACAATTTTTGAGCAACACGTAACTAATAAATTACAACAGTAATACAGGACTTACGAATATAGATAGTTAATTGGCAATTGCTGCAGATTTTTTACGAGATAAAGTGACGAGACGAGCAAGTCGTGCTCTTGATAGTTAGCATCACGCCTATCCACAACACAGAACGTGCTGGCTCTGTGCTGCACTCGCCATCCAGATATATAATATGGTCTACCTCTTTGCCCAGTAAATACACTGGAATCATTATCCTTCAAACAGGAATACAGTAGTGCTTACACATTACTGCTCGGCGGCAGAATATCTGGCAATGCAGTGGTACCGCCCCAGTCGGACTCTGCAAGAGCCCTACTACTTTAAGAAGTTTATTTTCGTTATTGTTAGTCGGTGTACAAAATCTCAGACTTCATAGCTGCTATTCATGAACTTAGCGGTACTAAACAATCGCATATCAGCTAACATCCGGGACTCTTAGGGTTATCGAGTTGCCAATTGAATCGTAATAAATAAGTTATGAGCAAATTTTGCATATTAATCTGTTATTAAATTGAATTTATTTAAGAACCACTTGCAGTCGTCTAGTGGTGAGATCTTTACGACATTTTAAATGGTAGGACTCTTGCAGAGTCCGACTGGGGAGGTACCACTGCATTGCCAGATATTTTGCCGCCAAGCAGTAATGTGTAGGCACTACTGTGTTCCGGTTTGAAGGGCAATGATGCCAGTGCAATTACAGGGCAAAGAGATTGATCATCTAATATCTCTGGGTGACGAGGGCAGCACAGAGCCAAACACGCTCTGAGTGGTACTGTGTTGTTATGGGCAGGCGTGACGCTTACCATCAGGCGCACGGCTTGCTCGTCCCGTCACTTTATCTCGTAAAAAAAATTACAAACAGTGTAAGTCTCAAAACAAGGTTACCTTGTATGTAGTTTTCATGTTAAGCAGAATTTGTTACATATTTTTATGTTGTTTAAGAAATCCATATTTAATTGTGCTCTTTTTAGGCTAAACTACTTTTATAAACTTTGATTGTGGCATATTTTTTAGAAATAAACACAATCTGCCTTAATTTTAATCTAAAATATCTATATTAATAGATGAGGCATTTTAGCAAGTGACGCACCTACAACACAAAACAGTTTGCAGGTGTACTGCCAAACACTGGAATATAGGGCGATCGGCGATCTTATTCCCCTGATGAACCACAAAAGCGCTTAGGAAAAACTAAAAGCCCTGGCACTTCCCCGCCTTGGCTAGTATTATTGTTTTATCAAATAAAAATTACATAAGAAATAGATTATACCTAAATCTCTCGAACATATTCTTCATCAACATGCATGCTTGGCGATATGTTAGGTTATGTCCGTAGCCATCCAACCAGTAGTGTTTTAAATCTATGTAGTACTCTAACGCCTGAAAGCAACAATTGATTATATTAAATACAAAATAGGAGCTGGATAATAATAAGATAAGTTGTTGATTACTATATCAAAATATGTCGAGTATTATACTAAAAAATAAATTAACATGTTAAGTTTAATCAACTAAAGAAAATGACTTCTTCCTGACTAACACAGGCTATATTATTTGATTATCTGCAAGTGTTTAGCAAAATATTTAAATATTTGCAAATCAAATTGGAAGAAGTATGTACATTGCAAGGTTAGCAGATCAGATTTAATGATAACAAAAAAACACAACTACGTGTAAGATATTTAAGGAGTTATTGCGACACAGAAAATCATACTAAACAAACTAATATATTCACACGAATAGAGCAAATAAATACAAGATAAACTAGCCCTAAGCTTAATCACTGATGGCAACAAAGAAAGTAAAAAGCAATACAATTTGAATGTTACTTATGGTGACAAATCAAGATATATAAAAAAAATATATTTTCTCTTTTTTGCGAGATAAAGTGACGAGACGTACAAGTCGTGTACCTGATGATAAGCGTCACGCCTGCCCATAACAACACAGTGGAACACAGAGCGTGATTGGCTCCGTGCTGCGCTCATTACCCAGAGATATTAGATGATCTAACTATTCGCCCTGTAATTTCGTTGGCATCATTGCTCTTCAAACCGGAACACAGTAGTGCTTACATACTATTACTTAGCCGCAGAATATCTGGCAATGCAGTGGCACCGCCCCAGTTGGACTCTGCAAAAGTCCTACCACTTAAATAATAAACACACTGGAACAAGAGGGAAACTTATGAGAAGAATAAGGATCAAAGCACTGTAAAAATTACCTGGATAGAATTGTCATCAAATGCATAGCACCAGGGTGATACATGATGCTTACGCCATGAAGTTTCATAACCACAAATTTTATATATCAGCACTACAGTATCTGTAAGAGAACAAAATGAACATTTAAGCAATTCATCATCAAATTATCTGATAACATTCATTTAATGGTGAAAGAAGCTGTGTGAAGCGTTCAATTGTAAAACAAATTAAAAGATATATAACTTGTAGTAATGAATATTGTAGCTGAATGAATGAATAATGTAGTATATAACGAGTTGTAAGTGACAAAAGGAATTGGAACAATATATTCACAATTATACCCATTTATAACAAAACTTCTATACATGCTTGCAAAAATATTGAAACAATTCTGTTAGTCATTGTATGTGTTAATTGAGTATTGATACACATAGTGCAAATAGCAAAGCAAGCCATTAACTACCCATAGGTTGTTACAAACCTAGACTCAATGTTCTATTAAGACCAAGCCTTTCAGACAGAGACTGAAGTGTATTGTTCATTAAATAGCTTTTGCCAAATAAACTTTGTTCCTTATATGTATTAGGATTTTTCTTAACTTGCTTTTGCCACTTGTCACAGTGTTTATAAAACTGAAAAATTAATTTAAATGTTTGAATATCAAAGTGTCACACATAAATTTAGCTTAATTAATTAAAAAAATAAATGTCTTCTACAGAATCCATATCCTGAACTTTAATATTAATATTATATATGATAAACTGTTTCTTTATTTCTTTGTTTTCAATACTGATAGTAAACTGTGGCATAAGTACAGATTACCAAAGTATTTGTAAAAGAGAGTGAATACATAAGCTAGTTTTTGTACAAAAAAAAATTAAATTAAATGTACATGAACAAAGCCATATGAAAAACTTAGCAATTTGTATATAATATAGCTGAAGTTTCTGCTTATGATTTCAAGATAAACACTATGTGTTAGTACTCTTTTACAGAGTCTATTCACAATAACTTCTAGATTGAAGGGCTAACTTGACTGTCATCTGATATCTCTGGGTAATGAGTGTAGCTCAGTGCCAAGCATATTCTGTATGACGATGTTGTTATATGCAGGCATGTCGCTTACCATCAGGCACACGTCTTGCTCATCGTGCTACTTAATGTGTTTAATAAAAACATTGTATTAAAGTAAACTGACAAAACTATATAACATCACATAGACATTGTTTTATCTTTTTAAACACACTGGCCCTTTTGTCTGATAAAAAGATCTTGCATTTTAAGTGCTTTTTAAATGTTCACATCCAGAAAGAATAAATAGGAATAACTTGGCAAATGCACCAAATAATTTATTAACTGACACTTAATATTTTGTCTGCTTACTAGACTCATTGATTCATTTACACTTAAATTTTGGACTTAATCATAAAAATTTGAGCAATAATAAATTTTATACAGAGTAAAGTTCTAGTGGCATGAATACACAAACAGGTAACAGACAAGACCTTAAACATTTGTTTTTAACCTTTTAAATCACTATAAGCAAACACTTAAAGTCAAAGTTCAAAGTTAAAATTCCAATTTACAACCTTATTAAATAAACTATGTAAGGGTGTTCCCTATTCAGTGTTCATTGTATAAACATGTGTCTTCAAATGTGATACTGCAAAATTTCATGTAAACCAGTCTACCACATAATGCATTTATTACACATTTAAAACATACCCTCAAAACCATATCCACCTTTGATGCTGGAGAAAAAACCACATTCTGTGAATCTCGTTTATTAAATAACCCAATGGTAAAGTATCGGGCACTTTGCTGAGCTCTTTGTGTAGCTGTATAACGAAACTGAAAAATAAAAAAGAAATACTTAATATAAAAAGTAGAGCTATAACATATAGGGTATAAGCTTTACTTGTCTATGGTAAAATGCAAATAAAAGGGGATGCAGGGTTTGCAAAAAATCAAATGGTCACCTAACGTTTCCTACAGACTACAGACTAACCCATCCTATAAGCATTGCCTTATTTAATACACAGTAAGACAAGAATTGCAATTCACCTTGCAAAGAGGAGAAAAAGATTGCAAAGCATTTAAAGGAGCAACTGACGTCCCGCTGAGTTTCTTTCACCTGTTCTTCTCAGGACTAAAACATTTTTTTCTTTCCAAACAGGTGGTAAATTTTATTTATGTTGACATCAAAAGGAGATTGTAAACTAATCCAATTTTAAATAAAAAAAAATTGACTTTGACTATCCATTGAGGGGATCACAATGCTCATGAGATAGGAATCTGATGCGAGGAGGAGGAGGAAGACAAGAATACTAACCTTATTGGGTTCATTTTGACAGATAAGCTAATCCTGATTGTCCGAAAGCCTGTGTGGGACATTGGGTGCCAAAAAATCCCAATAAAAACTTATTTTAATGACTTCTTAGATATATAGGCCTTCTTTATTTTTGTCATATAGTAAAACAGCAATTAACATTGTAATGAACAATTTCTTCAGTATCTATCTTTATGTGGATTCAAATTTAGATGGTTGGATAGCACTAAACCAGTGAACTAGATACTATCTAAAAGACTAGCTTACCTCAAAAGAATGATTATTGTACTTGTGTTTAACTGCATTAGGAAATCTTTTCTGTGTTCTTTCAGCCAATAACTTCATTTCATCTTGTCCCTCATATGTCAGAAACTTCTCTTGGTCTACATTTATATCACTGAACCATTTATCAAGAGCATCCAATTGATCTTTATTTAGTAAACCTTTAAACAACAATAAAACCACAAAACAATTGTAAGATGATTTAAATTGAAATATTGCATTGACATTTGTCTACTATGAGACCATAACACTACCTTGGATAAACTGATCTAATCAGACAACTGTACTAGCTGCTACTTTTGTACCACAGTACAAAGTGGTAGAATTTGCATCAAAATAATTATATAGAAATGTATATAATTATTTTATGCACATTGCTCAAAGCTTCTTTTATCTTAATGTATAATTTTATAAATTAACTATATTGATATAATATAAAAGGCACTTTTTCTCTATTATTTACTTTTTGTTTATGGATCAAAATATTGCAATAACTTCTTGTGTTGCACATAAGATGCGTTAAAGTAATATAATATTTTAACAAGTTAAGTCTTACCCTTGCCTAATTTATGCTGCATTAAAATTTCGTATTTTAAATCCTTAAGGGTACTGTTTAAGCCCAATATATCTTTTGCACTAGGTAATCTTGTTCCATGGCGAACAACCATCCAAAGTTTTGTATCTCTACAACCTGAATATTAAATGGTATTAATTTAATATCTAAACACTGCGTCGAAAGTCGCCTAGCTCAGACAGACTCTTACAGTTTATTATAATTAACTTACTTGTATATTTTATTTTAGAATCTTCTTTATTGTACCTAAATCTATACGGAGTTCGTGTACCCAAGTGATTTCGAATATCATTTAAACTAAAACTTAATGATGAATATGGAATGGGACATACAATCGTTAATATACATAGAACAATAACAAACATTTTTGTATTTTTTTCATAAAAATAATTAAACCTTTAGAAAGTTGAATTGCAAAGAGAAATATTCATTTAGAAATTACATTAAAAGAAAACTGGATCAAGGGACCACTTTTGTTTTTTACGCTTTTGACATTGTTTGTTTGACATTTCATGCAAATTATCCAAAGGTAGAGATGTGGGTAAAGCTAGAGATGAACGTTGTTAATATTTTTCACCAGCACGACCGATGCGTATTGTTGTTTCGCTAACGTCACCAGATCACAAATATTGAACTAGCGTACTACTAGTCTCGTACTCATATACATGTTCTTACTTATACCATTTCATTAAAAAAATGTTGTCATGTTATGGGCAGGCGTGACGCTTACTATCAGGCGTACGACTTTCTCGTCTCGTCACTTTTTCTCGTAAAAAAAAGAAACATGTGGCCAGACGTGCGGCCTGAATTTTTGCTGCTCGCCGTGATTCGCGCTACGATTGTCAGTCAGAGATCAAAGGGTGCTATCGAAGCCTTCGAAATTTATTGCTACTGTATTTAGGCCATGAAAGTGATCAACTTTTCCAGTTGATACTAAGAGGTAAAGAATTGCAAGCGACGTGCAAGAATGAGGAAGAAGGAAGGAAAGAAATAAATTCTTGTGCAAAGTTCGCGAGTGGATAAGCGTTGCCAACGATTTAATACCTATTCGTTCAGCTGATGGCCAACTTCCAATAACGGAGAGCTAATATCTGAAGAACAAGAAGCATAAAATACTGATGTTAATAAACTTTGGTACAGATTCTTTTAGTTGGGGCAGAAATAACCTAATTGCAGAGAAATAATAAACTGATAAATTTATTGTTTAAAATTATATATAGGAATAGTTAAAATTATTTTTTAGTAAGTATCAAAATGCATCAAAACTTTTGTTATTCGAAATCATTAAATTCAGCAGATGTTCTCTTATGTTAATTGTTTGCGAAATTTATTTAGCGGGTCATCTAAAATAGGTATTTTAATTAAATACAATAAATTTAAATTCAACAAACATATAGATAGCTACGTAATTAGTTTCTCAGCTATATTAATTCTATTAAAAATAATTCACATCCTTTTTTGTATTTGCCATATTACTTATTTACCTATTCAATACAAAACCTTTATTAAAAACGAATATACATATCTTATAAAAAAATATATTTAAAACATTTAGTTTGTGAATAATGTTATAGATCTATGTATTGAGCATTTCAAGTCACCCGTTTATAGTGTATCATCTATGTTTCAAGTTCAACACGGAATAGTCTCTTGCTTGATATTTGAAAATGTCAATTGGTGTGGTTGTTTGTCAATGTCGTCGTCATTTTTAATTCAAGTGATATAATAAAAAAGAAGAAAGCATAAAAATATGCAAGTTATGAACGAATAGTTCAATGTTTTAAACTTCTAACTTTGCCTATTGATAATCTCTTCTGTTGGTTATTTTCAAACTAGAAAAAATAATTTCTAACCTCTAAGAAAATGGCAACAGCATACGGAATTCATGTAGGTAACAACTCAGCTTGTTTAGCTGCCTTCTCCAATGGGACACCAGCAGTCATAGCAAACGATGCAGGCGATAGAGTAACACCAGCGATTGTAGCACTGAATGCGTCCGAATGGGAAATTGGTTTGCCGGCTAAATCTGGTCAACCTTCTTCTAAATCCATTATTAAACACAACAAACGACTAATGAATTGTGATTTCACCGAAGAAGATATGTCCTACGTAGAATCAACGTCTTCATGCCGTATACAAAATGATGATAGCGTGATCTACGAATTTGAGACAAGTGAAACAACTCAGTATTCAAGTCCTGATAAAATAGCAACTAAAATATACGGAAAACTTTTTACTATTGCTAGTCATTCAGTTGGAAATGATGGTGACTTAAAATTAGTTTTGGCAGCGCCCTTACATTGGTTAAGTACCAGTAGAGAGAGACTTATAAAATGTGCTGAACTAGCTGGATTTGATGTACTGCAAGTAATCAGTGAACCAGCAGCTGCTCTTCTTGCATATAATATTGAAGACACAATTGAAGATATAAATGTCTTAGTTTATAGGTTAGGGGGATCCACTTGTGATGCATCAATTGTAAAGGTCTCTGGTGGGTTTATGACTGTTGAAAAAAACATCTTTCGGTCTGATATAGGTGGACAGTGTCTGACTAAAGACCTTTCAGAATACATTGCACAAGAATTTAAACAGAAATGGAAACTAGATCCACATGAAAGTCGCAGAGCTATGGCAAAATTAGTGCAACATGCGGATAATTGTAAACATGTTTTGTCTACTCTTAATTCAGCTCATGTTTTTATTGAGTCTTTACTTGATGGTGTAGATTGGAGCCAAAATGTGTCCAGGGCAAGATTTGAAAATATAATATCATCAAAAATACCAGCCTATATTGAACCTGCCCAAAAAGTGATAGAATGCTTTGAAGGAAAAATTTCCAAAATTGTTCTATGTGGAGGAAGTATGAAAATACCAAAATTACAATTGGCAATTGCTAATTTACTACCGGAAGCTGAAGTTTTATCAGGAATTAGCCCCGACGAAGTAATAGCTGTTGGTTGTGCTCGAGAAGCAGGGTTGTTACTAGAAATGCCAGAATCTAACTTAGCAGATGTTAATATGGAGGTAGAATTTTTGGGCAAGGATATTTATATGAAATATTTAAATCAAACAATAAAATTGTTTAAAGAAGGCACCCCACCATTTTCTCAAAATATTTGCTCTGTAGATCCTGGACAAAATGTGAAAGATATAAATTTCACATTGCATGAAAACCCTGACAGTGAAGAATTTGCTACAGAGTCATTTAATATTGAGAATTTAAGTAAACCATTCACACTTAAAGCAACTTTACAGCAATCAAAAATTTCATTGCAACTTGAGTAACATAATTAATTTAAATGCATTTTTTTTAATAATATAATGCTTACCTTACTATATTATTTTTATTTCCTTTTCCTTCATTCTCTTATTATACTTTCCATATTAGGATTTTAATTAAATACAGATTATATTTGTGACTAGTGTTGAGTAGGGCATACACGAGGCAGTACATTCCCGTACAAGACATAATAATGTAAGAGCGGTTCAAA
>DWGO01000868.1:0-10796 GCA_018247635.1 Eurytides dolicaon deicoon | reverse complement strand
TAACCGCTTCAAACCGAAATCCCGCTTTACCTAATTTACGTCGCCTGCTGAAATCTTATTAAAATTCAAAAAAACTTAAACAGTCAGCATAATATAATACTAATTTATAATGTTAATTTAAAATGATCGCTAAAATTAACAACAAATAACGGTAATGATAGGACCATTTTGTAGATTTCGCTAAAGGAAGTACCACAACATTATATTTTTGCCGTGTAAGCATTACCTGCGTTTATATGTACCCATATCTAGGCATAGAAAAATACCATTGCATATTTCTATTTCACAAAGGTAGCGTGGAACGAAGCAGAGTTTTGAGTATTTTTTTTATTTTAAAATAAAAAAAATTTTAAGCAACTTTTATAACACATGTTCAATTTATGAGAGATCAAATTAGTACGAGTATCATGAAATAGCTAGTAAACTATCATTTAAATTTTATGTGGAAATATGTTGACATTAAGAATTGTTAATTCTTCAGCTTGTAAAGTGACGAAGAAGGAACAGACAAATGGTGAATCGTAATGAATAAGACAATTTAAAATTACAACTCACCGATTGGTACTTTTCTTACCTATCTACTTAAAAAGTTATGATCATGAAATTGGTCACATAATGTCTGGGCTAGGTATGCACTTGTTTTAAATACAATTTTAAATCATCAAAATCACAATTAGTGGAGAATATACCACACGCGTAATATGCCACATACAAAAAAATTACTAATTAAAAACTTCTTCATCTTTGTGCTTCACTTACTGCAGGGTTATCGGTTCATTGGTGACATTGCTGCGCGAGCGGAATAAATAATAGAAAAGCCATATCATTTCTAAAAATTCTCTTAACATCTTACAACACACCCTACAAACACTTTTTCTTAAAAAGGCGGGAAAGAACCTTGCGGATTAGCATTGTATTTATTTTCACCTTATTCTTCAATAGGCAACAAATAGCACGCCTAGACTGACGGATATCTTTGAATCCAGTAATCAATAATTGTTACGACTTGAAAGCGATAAAACATAACCTAAATTGTTTATAATTTCCATCGTTTAAAAAGGCAATTTGGAATGATTCAACTTAGACGTCCTATTCATTTCGGTGTTATTATACATTCAACAAAAATCATATTCGTTCTTAAATTCTTAGATGTGATAAAATTCACCAATAAAAGGCCCTATATCCTTTTTATTTATTGGAGGAATTAAATCAAATAGTATATATAATAATAGAATTCGTATGTAATAAATTAATAAGGTGATTAAATCACCATTAAAATGCATAACAGACCGAGGCAAACACCATATTTGATATCCATTTTTTTAACCCTCAATACAAAAAGTGGGGTGTTATAAATTTGACGTGTCTGTCTTTGGCATCACTACTAAACGAACGGACCGATTTTAATGCGGTTTTTTTTGTTTGAAATCTGACTTGATCCGAAATGATACTTGGTTATAATTTATGAACCTCTGTTCAGACTTTTGATGATCATTAAATAATTTCCAACTTAACAAAATGGTCTTCTAACTTTCACAGATCCGAGTGATTTGAAATTTAGTGTAGTGTGTCAGGGGGCTACTTAAAATTTTCATAAATTCGTAATTGTATTCATAAGTAACAAGGTATTTGTAAAATTACTATTAAAGTGCAAGACTATTTGATAAAAGACCAAAGTTAAGTTCCCTTCTTACGACGTGTTGCTGCTCTGCTTAACATTTTGACAATTTAGGAATTATTATTATTTGTCGATGGTTATTTAAATCCAATTTATCATCTTTCTTGTGCAAGAACCGGACAATTTCAAGCCTATTTGGAAGAATACCTTCACAGAATAATAAGATAATTCGATGTTCTAGAAAGAGGGCAATCGATAATGCATACAATTTTAAAATGTGAGTACTCATTCCATGGTGTCCTATAGCTTTTATGTAATTTAAAGATGAGCTTGCGAATTTACACCGTTACTTACGAATGCAGCGTGACGTCACATAGAGTAAAGAGCAGACGGAAAGCAGACGAAGTGGGTGTGTTCGAGTACTAATTATAAAACGCTCGTATCCCACTACTCCAGAACGCGGTTCTATAAATAACAAATGCTATTTCTGTTACGCTCATTCGAGTAACGAATACGTTACAGGCATATTCGACACACTTTTCTATTGCCTAAGGGTTTTCTCATACCTTTTGTTCGTGTTCAATAATGTGGATTTATAAAGCAAACCGAAAAAGGAGTTAGGTCCTCAGCAAGACATTTCATAATGTTTAGATTATGACTTCGACACTAATCATCAAAACGCATCATTACCATATATTATTAGTTCTTTTTTACGAGATAAAGTGACGAGACGAGCTAGTCATACGTCTGATGGTAAGCGTCACGCTTGCCCATAACAACTCAGTATCACACAGAGCGTGTTTGGCTCTGTGCTGCGCTCGTCACCCAGAGATATATTACATTTACATACTATCTCTCTGCCCTGTAATTGCACTGGCATCATTGCCCTTCAAACCGGTGTTAGTGCTTACACATTACTGCCTGATAAGAATATCTGGCGATGCAGTGGTACCTCCCCATTCGGACTACGGTCCTACTACTTGTAAGCTTGTGTATTTCTAACAGCGGGTCCGTCAGACTATCCTGCCCGGTCCTTTTGTGAATCTAAATCATCTAGAGATTCATTCAATTCCACTCATTCCAAAAACAAATATTAGAATCTGTACAGCCGTTTAAGAAGAGTTCAAAGGCAAAGGCACGTACAGAAGAATTATACTATAAATAAAATAATATCACGGGACATCTCACACACGGCTATCTGATCCCAAACTAGGCAGAGTCTGTACTATGGTAACCACACAACTGATATCCATAGTACAGGCTATATATATATATATATATATATATTGAACGGAATAAATTAGTATCATCATCTTGTCTTAATATTTAAAACAGTCTATGTCACTCTTTGTGCATAAAACGATCTGTATAATCGATCCATAACATTATTCCGATTAGTTTTTTTATCCAAAATTTCGTTGAGTTTATCTTTTAAAAGCTGACTAATGAACATGACAATGAACAAAATTAGACATTGATTTTCGCACGTAAAATATCCGTACTTTCACGTCGTTAGGATTGTAAAATTAATGTATCCATATATCATAACGCTTTTCGCGAAGTTGAAAGCACGGCTACGGCGTCTACAGATAACTATAAAATTATTGTACACGTAAAGTCCACTAGCTCGTAATAAAACAGGTGGCGGACTATATTTTAATACCCTACTATAAAATGGAAGTTATTTTTAGCATGAGGTCTTCTAAAGATATTTTCTATTATAAGAAAGTGGGCATGATTGTTTTTTTATACTAGGTAAATGAAAATAAATACTTATTTTATAGCAGAATAAGATGCTTTCTTTTTTGTATTCGCCGGGTATACCACAGGCTTTTTAGAAAAATAAATTAAATAAAGTATTGGATCAAAAACAATTAAAAGACCTCACTGGTTTGAAGGGCAATGATGGCAGCGTAATTACTGGGCATAGAGATATAATATATTGAATGTATGGGTGATGAACGTGTTATTATAGGCAGGCGTGACGCTTAACATCACGTGCACGCTTTGTTAGTTTGGTTTTCTAAAACAAAAAAATGTTAGCCATTAAATAGTTTTTCGTATTTAACAATGGAAAACTTTAAAACTGTATTTGCTATTATTAAAAGAAGTATGTATATCTTATATCGGTATTATTAACTTAACATGTAAAAATAAAAAAAATATTTCTTAATGTCCCTTCTAGAGGATAGAGCCTCTACTAAAACGTCTTCCGTTTATGAGCCCGCGCTTTTAATGTTTCGTTTTGTGACCAACATCATAATGGAATATTAAATTGATGGGAAACCGATCCCTTAGGAGGTCGTATGATTGAAAGTAGTTCTAAGCGTGTGAGGTAATTCCGTTTAGTGCTTTATGAATGAGACGCTGTTAATGGTTTGTTTATGGTGCAATATATGGAGTGGCGGTCAGTGCCTAGTCTAGAATAGTCGCGGGTTCGTTGTAGCTCTTTTTTGTCCCATGACACTGCAAGTTATGCTACTACCTAGCAGGAAGGTGCTAACACTACTGTATTCCTGTTTGCATTAAATCAGCTATTTCATGTTATTATTATGCATTAAACAGAACTAAAAGTATTGTGAGTCTTTTGCAGAATCCAGATGAGCTGATTATTCTACGTACTATTGCATTTTCACTTATTCCAATTATCCCGCCAAATAATAGTGTTTAGGAATGTCATAAGTAGTGAGCCAAGAGATAGATCACCTTATATAGCTTAATGACGAGCGCAATACAGAGCTTCATTTTATTTATTATCAAGCTTTACTAAACACTTGCAATCAATGTTCTGAGTGTTGTTAAAAGTAAGCACGTCGCCTGTCATCAGGCGCACGACTTGCTCGTCTCGTCACATTATTCCCTTCTTCTTATTGAGGTGCTTTCTCCTACCGGAGGTCAGCTATAATTGGAGCTAACTTTACTTTGGATGCAGCTGACCGAAAAAGTGACCTTGATGAAAGAGTCTTGAGCCATAAGGTTCATCTTCGCCAGGTTTTCTTGGGCCTTAGATCTTTCCTTGTAAAATCAGTTGGAGTAGCTGGTATTGAGCAGGTATTTTTTCATTTTATTTCATTATTCCCTAAATAAATAAAAACCGCGTAAAAGGAAGGAATGGAAGGAAGGAACAAGGAAGAATGCAGCTGTTAAAATTAATATGTATGTATCTTTGTCAGTGCGGGTCCGTTTTAAGTTTAATTACGAAAATGGATAGTGAAATGTGTTTTTTTTTTCTTCAAATTCTCAAACTCCACACAGCTCCGATGAGGGCCGAATGAGCGGGAGTCCGCGACCCCTTTGTTCGTTTAAAACATTTGCAGTTCAAAGCTTTATGGCACTCCATTAGTGCATACGGCGTACATTTCGGTTAAAAATTAATGATCTCGTAACTCGGCTGTACGTGCAGCCCCGTTCTAAGTAATAAGCGGAGAACGTATTCACGCTACCGTATGCCGCGGCCTTGCTGCACGGAATTATTAACTTGAGGGGATTTGTTATACATGAAAGCCTCTGGCTTAGAGGCTGTCGACTTTCAATACATCGGGCACATGCGACTCTCGATACATAGCGGTAATAATTTAAAAAGAAATGTTTTCATGTCAATTTCACTAAATAATGATTTCTTGTATTTACGCGAATGTTTCACGTTGTTGAAATTAAACTAATTTACGGATTTTATCGCGTTTTATTTGATTTTAAAATCGTGGCGTTTCTAACGACGGAACAAACTGAGATGATTCATGGCCTAATGTAGAAAAGATATCTTTTTTTTTTGCATTGTTATGATTTTATAATACTAACTTGGAAAATTAAGGAGACCTTAATATCTTGACTCCATTACAATGGTACCAACGGTGCAGCACAGATGGTGTATTGCAAGGTTAGGACACTGACAAAATCATCCCAGCTAGACAAAAAAACCTCCCATAATTTAACATACTTTTTGTATCTAATTAAAATACTTTTCATAATAAAACGTAGTCTACAGGTAAACATAGACTTCAGTCTCTTGCCTATTCGATTTATCAATACCCCTTTGGATACAGAGTTTGTTTTTAACGTACGCTTATAAAGAAGCACATGCGAAGGAGCGTAAAATAAAGCGTATTTTTTACGAGGTAAAGTGACGAGACGAGCAAGTCGTGCACCTGATGGTAAGCGTCACGCCTGCCCATAACAACACATTAACACACAGAGCGTGTTTGGTTCTATGCTGCGCTCGTTAGCCAGAAATATTAGATGGTCCATCTCTTTGCCCTGTAATTGCACTGGCATCATTGTCCTTCAAACCAGAACACAGTAGGGCTTACACATTACTGCTTTGCGGCAGAATGTCTGGCATTGTAGTGGTACCTGCCCCG
The DNA here is from genome assembly GCA_018247635.1 of Eurytides dolicaon deicoon. NCBI lineage: Eukaryota > Metazoa > Arthropoda > Insecta > Lepidoptera > Papilionidae > Eurytides > Eurytides dolicaon. The sequence continues at coordinate 4,820 of DWGO01000868.1, read as the reverse complement.
GTCGGTCAGAACAACTCACAAACAGAAATTGCTTAAATTTGTTTCATGAGATGCGTCGGCATTGACATGCGCCATTTTTGGCACGTAAGATATGTTTAATATGTTTTCGAGAATTGTTCCATACGTTTCGAACTGTGTTTCGAAACTCTTTTATTTTTGAAGGCTTTAATGTGAACCGTAAAACATATGAATAGTGTCTGAAGAATGATTATACGAATTTTTCGAAATAATTATACAAAATGTAACTATGAATAGTCAGTATCGCGTGTATATAAATATTTGTTTAAACTGCATCTCTTGTGATAAATAGTGTTTTATCTCTTTATTACTGAATGTTATCAATCGAAAATGAAAGCCCGCACTTTCGAATCGTCACATTTTTAAATGTCAGTGTTTTTTTTTATGAGGTAAAGTGACGAGACGAGCATGTCCTGCGCCCGATGGTAAGCGTCACGCCTGCCCATAACAACACAGTACCTAACACTCAGAGTTAGCTCCGTGCTGCGCTCGTCACCCAGAGATATTAGATGGTCTATCTCTTTGCCCAGTAATTTCACTGGCACCATTGCCCTTCAAACCGGAACACAGTAGTGCTTGCACACTACTGCTTGGCGACGGAATATCTGGCAATGCAGTGATACCGCCCCAGTCGGACTCTACAAGAGTCCTACCAATTATAAAAGAGTCCTAACACTTATAATTAAACACTATTCTTTAAAAAATATATAACTGTTGAAAATTTGTGTGCAGATGTTCACATTTGGAGAGTAAAGTTATTAGTTGATATGCAATAAGAAATAAAAAAAAAACTTATTTGCACAGAGCGAAGTCCCTACACTATATCGAAGTACAAGACGCCTATTACGAAGTGAGGTAAGTCATTTTATGTGACCTTTAGTGATACGAGTCATAGGACTCTTTTGCAGTCTGTCTGAGGTGGTACTACCGCGTTTCCAGCTATTCTACTGCCGAGGAGTCGTGTGTAAGCACCACTGTGTTCGCTTTTGAAGAGCAATGATACCAGCTTAATTACTGGGCAGAGAGATAAACTATATTATACCTATGGGTGACCAGCGCAGCGCAGAGACGTAAGCAAGTACTGTGTTGCTAGTGGCAGGCGTGAGTCTTTTTATTTTCTTAATGTAAAATGTGCAAATTCTTAAGTATTAGTTCGAACACAAATCTAAAATGTTCAATCAAAATTATTGATATATGTAGTTCTTGTATATTCATATAAGCTTTTATATTTATTGATATAAGCTTGTTCTATGCTTGTCATTTAAAGATATGTAGTGGTATATCTCTATATCAACCGATTTTAACGTAATTACGTTGGTACCAGAAGCAATGCTTATTAATCATTTTTTACTGATAAAATAGTAGTGGTGTGATATTTCACCGAACAGACTTTAAAAGGTTCCTATTACTAACTATTTTCTAAGTGGACGTGGATGCAGTGGTACCTCCCCAGTCCACTGCATTGCCCGATATTCTGCCGCCAAGCTGTACTGTGAAAGCACTACTGTGTTCCGGTTTGAAGGGCAATGATGCTAGTGCAATTACAGGGCAAAGAGATAGATCATCTAATATCTCTGGGTGACGAGCGTAACATAGAGCCAAACACGCTCTGTGTGGTACTGTGTTGTTATGGGCAAGCGTGACGCTTATCATCAGGCGTACGACCTGCTCATCTCGTCATTTCATCACGTAAAAAAAACAAGAAGATAATCATGGTGTTTTTTTTTATTTCTCATTTGTACGGTTATTCTATCACCAATGCTTTAGATACCGTGAAAAGTGCGATGAAGTATCATCGACGTTGAAACAGAGGGCTGTGCTCTTGGGAGAGTTTGTTTCGGAGGCAATGAGCGGATTGACACAAGAGCGGGATTGCTCTATGCCCAGCGTGGACTTGCATTTGGCCGATTTGATGGTAAGAACAAAATACTTTGTGGTTGGATGTAAGACGTATAATAAATAGTGTTGTTATTAAGTTTATTTTTTGGAATAAATAAAACTTGCTTAATAGTGTCCGGTGGATTATAATAGCGACTCCCATTTACGGTTAGTGTTGTTGAATTGTAATTATCAAGTGTCGCAAGGTAAAAGATAAAATAAAGACTTGCTACCGTCCAGGGCCGGTTCAAGGCGGGTTCAGCTCGTTCCCTGAAACTAAGCTTCGCGTTTTGAGAGGTCCCGCGGTTTACGAAAATTACAAATCATTTTTACGACACCCATAAAATTAAACTTCATTTCATTAAATACAAACATCATTTAAACGCAAGTTCACTTGACAATAACAAAATTGTTTTAAGCCTGCTCCACATACACGCCGTTAACGGCGAACTGCCTCGAATGTAACTCAATGTTGACTTTTTCAGAAATGTTAATACTACAGCCGAAATTTCGTAGTGCGTCAGCGCTCTTGCAGAGTCCGACTGGGGAGGTACCACTGCATTGCCGGATATTCTGCCGCAAGCAGTAATGTGTAAGCACTACTGTGTTTCGGTTTGTAGGGCAAAAATGCCAGTGCAATTACAGGGCAAAGAGATCAGCATCTAATATCTCTGGGTGACGAGCGCAACACACAGCCAAACACGATCTGTGTTGTTATGGGCACATATGATGCTTACCATCAGGCGTAAAAATTTCACGCCGGCCTGCTACCGTCACATCAACACAAGCGTATTGATCAATGCAGTTCTATTAACAAAAATATTAGGAGATACAGCGACGAGACGAGTAAGTCGTGCGCCTAAATACATGCGTGGTAAGCATTACGTATGCCCATGCTCCGCTGGCTTCAGTGTCCATTAAACCGGAACACAGTAGTGTCTAAACATTAGTGCTTGGCGGCAGAATAACTGGCAATGCAGTGGTACAATCTTATTCTGACTCTACAAAAGAGCCCTACCATTTTTGCTTTTGTGTCTATGAACTTAAATGTTAATCCCCTTCCCATATTTTCATTCTGCATCGCGATTGATGTGGGATTTCCATTTACTTACGTGGTGTACGTAAACACTGGCTGAGCATCTTGCTGTCAGAAGAAAAAGATGTAACTAAATTATCATTGTCGTGCTCTGCTTTTGCTATATAACATAAGGCTGATTTTATCCGGGAAAATATTGCATTGTCAATTGGAAATATTCGTGCTTTTTCGTTAATGTTTACAGTGTGATTGGTAAAACATATTTTAATATAGCTCTAGCGTTTGGCATTAACGTTTGCGGAAATGTATTTTGTCTGGGCCCACTGTTGTGCTACGTTATAGACTAGATTGTTTGGGGGAGTAGCTTATTTTCTAATTCACACAAATACTTTTGGGTTTCTTCGGAGACTCTAAGACTTCTGTTACTAAGCGGTAGGACTCTTGCGCAGAGTCCATCTGGGGCGGTATCACAGCATTGCTAGTTATTTAACCGCCAAGCAGTAATGTGTAAACACTACTGTGTTTCGGTTTAAAGGGCAATGAAGTCAGTGTAATAACTGGGCATTGAGATATTACATTTAAAATCTCAGAGTGGTGATCGCGGCGCAGGGCCAAGTAAGTTTTGTAAGGCACTGTGTTATTATGGGCAGGCGTGTCCCTTACCATCAGCCGTACGACTTGCTTGTCTCGTCAGTTTATCTCATTAAAAAAAAAACATGTTTGACTTTATTTCATACTTTATTAAAACTATTTCTACTATAAAAAGACACCTGTTGAAATTTTCAGCTTAAAATTATTTTGTGAGCTTTATAACTGTTTCCCAATCAATGTTTTCACTTTTCCTATATTAAACGTTAAAATTATTTTGTGAAGTCATTAATTGGGAAACAATTGTTAAAGTTACAAAATAATTATAACTGGTATAAATGGTCATCACAGGCCGAGCTGGGGACATGTGTGGTCAGTTTGGGGCGGGTGAGGTGCGGTGGCGCTTTGGAGCGAGCGCTTCTGTACAAGGTGTTGGCGGATCGCATAGGGCTGCCGTGCTCGATACACCGTGGCGTGGGCGGACGCGCCTGGTGCGAGGTGGCCGTGCCAGAAGTAGCACCGGTGAGTGACAACCTTAGCTAAGTTCAAAAGCCGCTATTGCAAAGCCCCATCGGTGATTAACAGCCCTAGACGAGTTCAACAGCCACTATTGCAAAGCCCCACCGGTGCATAACTACCCTAGATCTAGCTTTTTTATTAGGTAGTGATGAGACGAGGGAGTCATCCTGATGGTAAGCGACACGTCTCCCCATAACAACAGTGTTACACAGAACCTGTTTGGCCCTGCGATGCCCTCGTCTTTTCGATATTTAAGATGTTTTATCTCTATGCCCAGCGATTACGCTATGATGCCAGCCTACTTACCAAACCAGAAGGCAGTAGTGTTTACGCACTAGTGTTTTACTGTTGAATAATTTTCATTGCAGTGTTACTTCCCAGAGAAATCTACAAGTCTTACTACCTATAATATTGTTTACCGCAGGACGCTCCGCCGGAGCACGTCGAGAACTACCCAGCGGGACTGTTGCGCGCCAATTACGTGGTGGACCTGATTGAGAAACCTGGGCGCTTGCTTTGGCGCGGCGGGGCCGAAGCGAGGCGGGTTTGTGGCCCCCAATGCGATGCGAAATACACGGCGCGCTCCACGCCGGAATTGTGCAAGTGCGAGCATTGAGAATGGCAGAGGCGCCTCTAGCCCATGTAGCGCCCGTGTGCAATTACCAAACTAGCGCCCTCTGGTAAGTGCGCGGTCAAAACGGAACAGATACAAATGTTAACATGTCTATATATACGGCGCCCCCTTATACCGCTGCGCCCGTGTGCAACGCATACCCTGCAC
>DWGO01000867.1:0-10798 GCA_018247635.1 Eurytides dolicaon deicoon | reverse complement strand
GAACTATAATCAATATCTATGGATATTAATCAGAAAGTTGTATTATTAGAAAGTCTTTAAAATTATATTATAGATAAATACATGTTTTTACTTAATTGAAGAACAAAAAAGTGGTATTAATGATCAAAAATAATAATAATCCTATACCCATTAGTGATACTTTATGATAAAAATAACTATTTATTAAATCACAATTATAAAGTACCTAATACCAATAATGATATGTTTCATTTGTGGCATTAAAAAGTCGTTGATGTTGCTAAAACTAAAAAAAACGAAACAATAACCTTGAACAGACGCCACCCAGGGGCTTAGCATTCGTCATTCATAAGAGGAGAATCCAATTTTCTAATAGCGGCATTATATCGTTGCGTCGTATGAAAATGCTTTCGCCTTTGATCGCATCCCCCTTTCTTCGGCGAGTGCGTCACTAGCGCCGCCACGCGGATTGAATCGGGAGCTCGTTTGGCGGGAAATTAATTATTTATCTGTGCCATTAAGCGGTAGTGGCGCGAAATTGTATCGGACACAAAACATTTCCGATAAACTACTATTTATTTATTTTTATTTTTTGTATAATATTTGCGATAGTGCTAAAGACTTTTATTATTATTATAAGAAATTTTATTTACTTTTATTGAATTTCTTTGTTGTTTGATTTATACATAAATGAGTAGGTGAGATCTAGGTTGCTTTTTTTATTTTTTTGATTATCGCTATTGCCATGTTGCAAAAAGTAATTATAATTGAAAATAAAACGAAACGGAAATAAAACGCAGATATCCCATGACGATAACATTAAAAGCATGATAGAAAAATTTATTAATGAATTTATAGTCTACAGCTATAATAGCCAATTAGTGCAAAATTTGATGTTATATTACATTATGTTACATCTATATAATTGTAATAATTATTAAACGGGTTATTCGTCTATTATGGTTGTGGAAATGTGTAGGTATTTCTTCACAATTCCTGAGTAGGCATTGACTTAACTAGATTAATTTCATCATACTGTATAAATTTGGAAACCGGCTCGTTAAATATGTCCATAATCTTTTAATATAAGAGATAGACCATCTAATATCTCTGGGTGAGGAGCACCGCACAGAGCTAAGCACACTCTGTGTAGTACTGTGTTATAAGCAGGCGTGACGCACCATCAGGTGCACGATTTGCTCGTCCCGTCATTTTATATCGTAAAAAAAATGGAAGTTTTGTTATTCACAACCAGTTTATGGATCAATACTTTTGTTTACGAACCGTTTAATTTACCTTTAGTTTTAACAGACAATATTTGAATTAAGAACACCTTGTCCTATCTTCGGCGGTATGGATGTCATCGCATACTGTGCCATTCAACGTGGAGCTGAACGTTTTAAAGGTCGGCAACGCATTCGCAAGTCCCGCGATGTTGCGAATGTCCATGGGCGGCGGTACTCCCTTACCATCAGGTGAGCCGCTTGCCCGTTTGCCTTCCTACTCCATAAAAAAAATGCTGAAAATTTATACAAAAAATCATTAATCAATAAAATATAACCAAGAAGATCTGATGAATAATAGTATAATAAGCTTAATAATTAAAGGCCGGCAACGCATTTGCAAGTCCCTTGACGTTGCGAATGTCCATCGGCGGCGGGGATCACTTACCACCAGGTGAATCGCTTGCTCGTTTGCCTCCAACCCCATAAAAAAAGCTCAAGGACTCTGTATCGGTTCCAACACTGGAAAATAATCGATTTCAATACCTGCCGCTTAGCAGCTGGATCGACACCCGTTGTGGGCTCGTCAACGAACACTAGTCGAGTCTGCCCCAGCAGGGCGATCGCTGTGCTCAACTTGCGCTTGTTACCGCCGGAGTACTGATCAACCTGTAGAACAGCAATTCACATGTACACCACTTCTACTTTTAGCTTCTAAAAACGACCATACACTTTAGACGGTACTCATAAATTATTTTACGAGATTTTACGACGACTTTATCTCGTAAAAAGAAGATATTAGATGGTTTATTGGTGGTGGATGGTTTAGTGATGGTATATTGGTTATCTATTTGTTTAGTAATTACGCTGGCTTCATAGCCCTTCAAACCGCAACACAGTAGTGCTTACACACTACTGCTTGGCGCCTTTATAACCGGCAATGCAGTGATACCGGACTCTGCAAGAATCCTACAACTTGTAGAGATGCCTGAAAGAGCGTTTTTATTTGATTTTTTTTAACAGATATCATGCTCAACAGTCCTTCCACTTTGAGAATGAGAATGAGAAGCATCAATGCGAAAACTTACGAGCTGCATTCAAAGAAAACACGGTTAAATTCAAAATTTTTACAAACACTTTATTACTGCCGTAGAGTTTGAATTATTATTATTATGAAACTATAAAAACATATTACTTTTGTTTTATTTTATTAAACATATATTGTAAGGATAATTAAAATTCCTACATGACTTGCCTAAGTTGCACGATCAGTTATAAATTTCCTGTTTGCTTTTTTGTTATTGTATATATCCTTAATATTGGATTCGACTAATACCGCTTTATTACTGCCACGGTTATATTTAACTGTTACAACACTCTTTTAAAATTAAAAAGTTATGTTGAAAAGTTATGTGAAGTTCTAAGCGGTTTCTTGATTCCAGTCCTAGGTATGTTACAACATTATCATTTATAGTCGAAAATAAATAATACACAAACTTATATGCTTTTACCACAGACGTCAGATTAACTTAATATTTTATATCGGCCATTTATACTCTACACACCTTTTTATCCAAATGTTTTGTGAAGCCAAGTGACTGGGCTAACACATCAGCTCTTATATTAGAGTTCTCTAAAGGTAGTCCTCGGAACAAGGAAAACAGGTGCAGGGTCTCCCGTCCTGTTAATTCTCCAAATACAGCATCAAACTGTGGACAGTAACCTGAAACAAAAATAGCAAAAGATAGTAGTGAATTACTGTTTTCTTTACCAAGGTATGGACAGAACACTAATAATTTTTGAAAACAAGAAAGGAATAACATATTATAAATACGTACAAACTAGTAAAATACAATACACTATATATAATTATATATAGTGTATTGTAATATAAAACAGTTTAATTTTAAATTTAAAATTAAACTGTTTTATATTATTATACTTTATTAAACTTTATTGTACACATTTTAGAAACATACAATTGGATAATAAATCTAAATAGCATGTACAAAGGTAAGCTTAACCCTAAAAAGAGTTTTCTTCCAGCAAACCATTTAAAAAAGGAAACAAATTTTGCATAATTGGGTAGCTGTGTACGTTATTACAAGTTAATAAGAATTAACAATAATAAAAATTATCGATATTTAGGTTACTAAAAAAATAACGATAATATAAAACATGAAATAAATTTTATATTGTATATACAAAACAAAATATATACAATTTAGTTGCATGTGGAGGAGTTTTCAGAAGAAGGGATTTAATAGGTCGACATGGAATTCCGAGGGGTACAAGGAATTCAAAGCGATGACGGAGATAAGAAGGAGCTAAGGGATTGAAAAGTAGAAAATAAAGGAGGGATAAAACAGGTAGTTCTCAACGCTTACGGATCGGAAGCCATGACCCTATTTACGCAGACCAAAGATGAACCTAATACACGAATTTTGTAGACGCTCTAGCTTGTTTATTAATTCCTCAATTACGTCCAAGAAACATACATCAGCATAGTCAATCATGGGTAGAAGAATTGCATGAATTAAAGTAATCTTTGTTTTAATAGGAAGAAAGAACTGTAGCCGTTTAAGAGATTGAAAGGAGGAGTTTACTTTTTTGCTAATAGAATTAATGTGCTTTACCCAAAACAAGGGACAATCGAAGATAACGCTTAAGTTAAGCGATATCAGTATATGGAATACGAATGTTGTCATGTAGCACCGCAGGCAATCTTGATTGGTCTAAAGTTTTTAGCATAGAAGAACTACCAATCATTATTACTTGAAATTTAGAAGTATTGACAGATAAGCCAACAGACTTTGCCCACTTGTTTATTCTAATCAAATCATCATTCAGTAAATGAATAGCTTCTTCTGCATCTTTCACTTCAAAGTGGCGGTATAATTGCAAATCATCAGCATAGAGGTGAAAGTAAGAATTAAGAACGGTAGTAAGAGCGTTAATAAAGATGGAGAAAAGGAGTGGAGATAGGACACTTCCTTGAGGAACTTCTGCAGTTAGGTCGCACCATTCGGAGAACTCGTCTTCATGGCGTCATTGTGAACGACCTCTTAAGAAGGAGGTAAACGAGGATATTACTGAGTCTGAAATATTTAAGGATGACAGAATTTCGAGAAATATATCATAATTAACAGAAATTAATGCACTGCTGAAAACTAAAAGTGTCAATTTTGGTATTCTGAGTCATGGTAACTCATTGTCCGGACACTACCTTTTAATTCAATATACTCAAGCAACCCCGAGTTTGTTAATTTGTAATTAACAATTTTATTTGCTGCTTTATCTCGTGCAATACGGTGAAGGTAAACATCGTGAGAAAACCTGCATATTTAATAAGCAACAGCAAAACTGAAATTGACTAATCTGTACAGACAGGTGGGGCCTGTGTCTAGTGGGAAATACATATATTGGCTTTTATTTTCTTACTTTTTCTTTTGGTATTGAATTCACTTAGCACAGAAAATTACACATGCACCTTGTAAAACGTAAGCTGTTTTTCTTTCTCAGAATTGTCCCAGGTGAGGCTGCAGAACGTGATTTTTTTAGGGGATCAAGTGAGGACAAGAATAAATTATGCACTTGATAGAAAGCGTCACGCCTGCCCGTAACAACACTGTACCACACAGAGCGTTCTTGGCTCTGATGCGGTCGTCATCCAGAAATTTAAAATGGTCTATCTCTTTGCCCTGTAATTTCGCTGGCACCATTGCCCTTCAACCCGGAACATAGTAGGGCTTACACACAGCTGTTTGGCGGCAGAATAGCTGGCAATGCAGTGGTACCGCTCCAATCGGACTCTGCAAGAGTTCACTTATTACACTAACCGATTTCACTTAACTTGGATATCTTACGTACCTTCTTATTACCACTCTAAGGTTATAGAATATGCATAACAGCATTTATTCTGTTTTTGTTTTTTCCCCTTGCAAATACATATAAAATAAATATGATTCATAGTCATCATCAAGAAAAAATATCACTTGTTTATCATGTTAAAACAAAAACTCTCATCTTAATTGAATAGTTTCATATAAGCTACCTTTTTTACGAGATAAATTGACGAGACGGGCAAGTCATGTGCCAGATGGTAAGCGTCACGCCTGCCCATAGCAACACAGTGCCACATATAGCGTACTTGGCTCTGTGTTGGTCGTCACCCAGAGATATTAGATGGGCTATCTCTATGCCCTGTAATTGCACTGGCATCATAGCCCTTCAAACTGTAAAACAGTAGTGCTTACTGTTTGGCGGCAGAATATCTGCCGATGCAGTGGTACCTTCCCAGTCGGACTCTGCAAGAGTCCTACCACTTGTAGAATACGTTACGCATTTAAATAAAATATTTATTGGTGACGAGGTTTGGCGTCAAGCAGCGGTCAGCCGTAAAAACTTCAGTCAGAATCGTAAGTATGGACTATGGTAAATACTGACCCCAAATAAGTGGAGAAAGGCAGGGGGATGATGACTATAAAAAAATAAAACGAATAACATGTCAAATTGTTTTTCATAGTTCATTAAAAAAAATTAACAGTGTGTCGCCGTCAACGGATACATCTGGGAGGACATCATCATAGTTCATTGATTGATTAATAATATTTTTGGCTGACAATAGTAACGACTTTTATGAGTGGTAGAACTCATTTGCAGAGTCCATCTCGTGTAGTACCACTGCATTGCCAGTTACTATACCGACAAATAGTAGCACACTACTTTACACATTAAGTACTACTCGCGTAAATAGAAAATATGATATGACCATATTGTTTACTTCAGTCATCATATGAGATTTGAAATGCCTTATGTCCTAGCGAGGCTATTGAAATAAAGAAACGAAACAAAGAAACGAAAGAGCATATATGTATATAACATCGTACATCTGGTGGAGACTAGCGCAGGACTAAGTTTTAAGTGGCAATGTACATGTAGTGTTTTTTACGACATAAAGTAACGAGACGAGCAAGTCGTATGCCTGATGGTAAGCGTGACGCCTGCTCATAACAACACAGTACCACACAGAGCGTGTTTGGCTCTGTGCTGCGCTCATCACCCAGATATATTAGATGGTCTATCTCTGCCCTGTAATTGTACTGGCATCATTGCCCTTCAAAGCGGAACACAGTAATGCTTACACCTTACTGCTTGGCGGCAGAATATCTGGCAATACAGTGGTACCTCTGCAGTCGGACTCTGCAAGAGTCCTACCACTTGTACATACTCAACTTGCTCACCTCGTCAATTTCTATCCTAAAAAAATGTATCTTTTTTAAATTGAGCTTAATTCAGTTAGACTTTTAGAAGCACTTTTCGTCGGTGAAGTCAGCCCATGAAGAAGCAGTTATGTTGAGAAAAGTCGGCGAGAAATTCAAGTTGCTATTTTAAATTACAACAATTCATATAGTAATAACTGTAAACTATGCCCGCATATGGGTCAATATATTCTATTTCTATACAATTTTATCAACCAAGAACTCTTGAACAGAATGTACTAATTAATATGTTTTTAATTTTAGGTTTAAAGTTTATTTAAGGTAAGTCTAAGACAGCTTGTGGAAATTTATTACATGTAACATAGCGTAAACAGACTTGAAAGATTTAATTTTTGTGGATGAATTTTGGCGTTACTAGTTTATTTCTATTTCTGGTATTTGTTGTGCGCCTGTCACTGATTTCCAAATAATTATGAAAATTTTGACGTAAATACGATATATTATAGTATATGTATTGTGATGCAATTGTAAGAATCCTAGTTTTTTTAAACATTAACAAACCCGAGTTCCTTAATCAAACAAATGCTAAGTTCTTAAATAAAAAAAATAAATAGTCCTCACCGCTTTTTTGAAGAACAAATAATGTTGCAGAAATTAAGGGAGATGCAATTTTTTTTATAAAATAAATTTCTGAATTGAGGTCATGGAATGAAATAAAAAATATCTAATGTGTAATTTATTTAACAATATGGAATAGATTACACCGTTACCTTTTACTGTAAGTAATTTAAACAGTCTTTAATAAATACTTCCGTTCTTGTTATCATCGTTTTATTGAATACCATGAAAATTGACAGAAGGGCGTAAAACTAGCAATTTCTTGTGACTACCCAGTATTAACCTTCACGCTGTTCACTCGAAAATTTATGTACGAGTACAGCTTTTTGATCACAGATAAGGAATAAAAATTATTCTACATTATTTGGTGTGTGCCCAAAAATTTAAAGGACAATACTAATGATATTCCATCTAAATAAAATAAAATACAGATTAGGGAAATTCAAAAAAATATAATTAGAAAAAAAATTGAAACAATTTCCATTCTAAGAACGTTTCATTTTTCTTTTGTTACGGTGTAGCGATAAACAAGCATTTACTTTTAATTTGATCAAACAAGACTTTATGCAGTAGATCGTAAGAACCATTATTGTTAGCACCAGCAGCGTTAGGTCCAAATACATCTTCTGATACCAAGGCATGAGTAGGGCAGGTGAACGCAAGTGTATTGCGCCACCAGTTCTTATCACGTGCTCCACCCAATGAACCAGCTCTTTACCGGGTTTCACCGGTCGATGGTGGAAGATGAATGAGACTTCCTTCATTCTCTCTTGATACCTTTAAGGGATATTGCGACATGGAATTTTTAGTACAGTTATTATAGTACGAGGTTCATTACCGGCTCTTTACCGGGTTTTAATGGTCGATGGTGGTACAGGAAAGATATTTCTTTTATTCGCTTTCAAATATTTGTTGTTATGTGGCCTGGTGGAATGGCCGGTGATTTATGTGATACTCGTATTTACATAAGTACACAATTTAAAGCATTTAAATAAGAGATATATTTTTTCCTGCTGCAATCCAAATTTGTATAAAAAACCGATTAAAAGAAAAGCGAATGATATATTGTTATTTATATATCATAACTGCAGTTGCTGTGTTGTTATATAAACGCGTATCGCTTACTATTAAGTTTGCTCGTATCGTCACTTTGGTCTTATAAAAAACCATATGTAGTTATTGTAATTATTTTTTAGACAAATTACCAAGTGTTTATTTAGTTAATTTTTAGAATTATCAGATCGTATGCATTTTTTGATACGGAGAATGGGGGATCGGAATCGACTCATGCTTTTCTTACTACCTTCTGTGATTTATTGCATTAGCTTTAATTTAGTAGTTTAGTAAGTTTAATTCAATAGTTTTAGTTATTATTTATCCTGATCACTAGTGTTCTGCTTTGGTCGCATTTTACGACAGGCGAGGGACGTTTTTACATTATTCTATAGGTCTGTTGTTTGCCAGCATTGTATTATTTTTTTATTGGATAAAGTGACGAGACGAGCACGCCGTGTGCCTGATGGTAAGCGACACTACTGCCATTACAACACAGTGCCTCATCGAACCTGCTTGGTCACGCACTGCGTTTTTCACCTTTCGATTCGCTTTTCGTCTAGTTATTACGTTGGTATCATTGACCTTTAAATCGAGGCACAGCATTACTTATGCACTACTATTTGGCGGTTGAATAACTGGCAATTTAGTGGTAGCTCCCCAGACAGAGTCTGCAAAAGAGTCCTACCACTTACTTTTTATTAATGCTGATATCAACTTTTCCAGAGTCCGATTGGGGAGGTACCACTGCATTACCAGATATTCTGCCGCCAAGCAGTAATGCGTAAGCACTACTGTATTCCGGTTTGAAGGGCAATGATGCCAGTGCAATTACAGGGCAAAGATAGACCATCTAATAACTCTGAGTGACAAGCGCAGCACAAAGCTAAATCTGTGTGTTAGGTACTGTGTTGTTATGGGCAGGCGTGATGCTTACCATCAGGCGACGACTTGATCGTCTCGTCACTTTATCTCGTAAAAAAAAAACTTAATACGTACTTTGAGTTTGATAGCATCTCATGTATGGCGCTATTGAGCGGTTCCGCTATTCGTTCCGTTAGTTCAACTTTGAGGGCTATCCCCTTAAGGACGGCTTTCTCCACGTTCAGCTGTTGATCAAAGTACACAGGAATTCCAAGTAATGGCACACTGAAGTGTACAGCTTCCATAGTTGAAAGTAGGCCACCGTGACTGATAAACAAGACGCAATTAGGATGCGCTGAAACATATTTAAGAATTAAACAATCAAAGTTTTCTTAATTCTCGCGAACGAGATTATTGTAGAGTATGCGTATGTATAAATTCAATTTCAAAAGTTTCTTGTTTAAATTCAATTAGGCTATTAGAAGCACTTTACCACAATATTTTATATAACATTATTATAGACATCCCGCTTACGAGTCAATTAACTTCATTTCACACATTTTGGTCTGACATAAATTCTGTTACCGAGTATGTATAATAGGTTTTATTAAATAATTATAAAATAAATATAAAATTCCACTAAATACTTTAGACCTGCCTTGAAATATATCTCAAGGCCCTTCAGTCTATATTTAGCTTCAGCGGTTACCAGGTAATACCACAAAATATTTAAGACCTGCCTTGAAATACATTTCAAGATAGGTCTTAAATATTTTGTGGAATTTTATACATGCGTATAGTACCTATGGCCATGTAAGTCGAAAAAGCATTGGAAATCCAAAATAAGTGTAGTAATATATGTAGTTTGACACAATTTTTTGTAAACGATACGACAATTTCGTGAAGCCACTTGAAGTGCCATTGCTGGTTATTATATTGTTTAAGCAGTTGCGTAAGCACGACTGTGTTCCAGTTTACAAGGCAGTGTTGTCATCGTTATTACGGGGCATATATATATATAATCTTTATTTCGTTTGCACAGTCATGTGTAAGCACTATCGTATTCTGGTTTGAAAGGCAATATTGATTACGTTATCACTGGGTAAAGGGATTTATAAGGGATGTAAAGCAATGTTTGTTATGATCGAGTGTATCACTCACCATTAACTATTTGGTCGTCTCGTAACTTTATCAAAACACACACAATTAAAACTCCAGATAATATTAAAACTGATTAAGAAACATATTTGACAAGTACTACTATCGACAAATCTGTGACAAGTGAAATCTTCGCGGATGATATCCACATATTTCCTTTGAAATTGTACAAATATAAAATCCACAATGACTACTTGTAGGTGGTTCGTTATGGTAGGAAAAAGATAAAATATAACTGTATAGCGGCTGAATAATACTTTTACTTACATAAAATACTCTGCTGCGGCGCCCAAGGCAAAAGGTTGACATTTTCTGGAACATTTGGGAGTGTGTCTTCGAATTTCCAGATAACGGTCTGTTTTAATCCGGAAAACATTTTCAGTATGCTCAGTTTTATTAAATCCGGGAGCTCCTTGCTTTTCAAATTTGATCCCATACTGAAGTATATCACGCCGTGTTTGGATTCGTCGTTTGGACCATCTTATATCTCTAGTGACGAAGGCAGCACAGAGGCAAGTACGCGATGTATGGTACTGTGTTATTATGGGCAAACGTAACGCTTACCGCCTGATGGTACTTGCTCGTCTCGTCCCTTTATCTCGTAAAAAAAATATTCAATCATACTTGTGGTAATGGAACGACATCATCTTCAATGTGCTGACCTCCTATTGGGATATAGTT
>DWGO01000866.1:0-10799 GCA_018247635.1 Eurytides dolicaon deicoon | reverse complement strand
TTGGGTGACAATGGTAGCACAGTGCTAAGCACACTTTGCGGTTCTGTATTGATATGGACAGGCGTGACGCTTACCATCGGGCGCACGACTTGCTCGTCTCGTCACTTTATCTTTAAAAAAAAGCGTCGCTTAAAGGTTACCTTAAATAATTCAAAAAAACATTGTACTCACTGGACACACGTTTTCCGTTCTTACGCCACTGTATATTTGGGATGGGGTCGCCTCGTGCGGCGCAGTAGAAGGCCGCGATTCCGTTAGCGCGCACCTGCAGATTCCGCGGCCGGATAGTGATTTCAGGGGGATCTGCGCACACACAAAAAACCACCATATTACTATTGGCGCAGAGTTGTTTTTGCAATAATGCACGCACAAGTATTATTTAATTTTACGAAACGCTAAAACAGATTACGAGGCTTACTATTGACAAATTGCACACTTAGTATTAAAGTGACCTAATTCAAAATTATGCTTAAATGATATAAATACACTGTGCCTACTATAACGCTAAATTTAATCTATGATTCATATTCTTTCTCAAACAAACAAACTTTGACTGCATGAATAACGTCGTGTGACATTTTACGTCTTATAAATAGATGAAGTAGTAATTGCAAAAAAAAAAATTAGCGATTATCGATAAGAAAATCTATATTTTTAAATTTAGTCACTTTAATTATAAGCGTGTGCAATATTGATTACAAAACAAACATCATTGCAAAAGTTAGCGTTTATTAATAAAAAATACAATGGTTATAAAACAAAATGTTCGCGTACTGATAGTGTCCATTATTAAAGAAGCGCAAATCAATACGGATACAAAAGTTTTTTTTTCCTTATAGGAAATAAATATTACGGACCGTCTTCACACATGAGCAGTTCGATCGACCACTATCCAATTTCCCACTATGAATAAATCAAAATCCTATAAAGGGAGTGCTCGTTGTGGCACAATTTATTTGTAAACAGTCCATCCATAGATAACTTATACGAAGTTAATTTTTTAAAGGAACTCTATAAAATGTTAGCACAAAAACCATTTCCTGTTCGGCGATGTCTTTTCATAGATGCCGATGGTGTTTTTAAAATATATACATAATGCAGATGGGACTTAAAACATAAGCTATATTATAAGTTATTTCTGTTACTTAGAATATAACTTATGTATTAAGAACTCTTGCGGAGTTTGGCATGGGTAGCACCACTGTATTTCCTCCTGCCACTAAGCAGTAAGTACTACTGTCCGTTTTAAAAGGCAATATTGCCACCATCATTACGAGCCATAGAGATATATCTTAAATCTCTGAATGATGAGCGCAAAGCACGACCAAGCACTGTCTCGTATTGTCAGGTTTGTCGCTTAACATCGTACCCGACGTATCGTGTTTTTTTTTGCTATTTATACGTGAAGTGTTAACTTCAAACAGCTGTCTCTAGTAGCGAGAATTGTCCAACAATTGCTCATAAAGTGGCGAATGTGACACAATTATCTCAGCTGAGCCACCGTAATTTCTACTCGAGCCACGGACTTGTACCAACGAGCGACATCCAGTACAAAAACGCCCCGGGGGACACACGGGCGGAACATTGGACGCGGGCCGCGTTTGATTTCTCAACTAGAAAATGAAATCCCATTTACTTGCCCGTACGTACGTACGTACGTAGATATCGCTGCCTCTCCCCCGGGCGGACGTACCAGGCGATCGATACGACATTAATAAACGAACGCCCCACCACGTTACGTTGCCAGTTACGTATTTTCGGAGGACTGTGTCACACAGCGAGTTAAAATATTCATAGAGAGCGGACAACGCGGTGGCCCGGGGGGTAACCGGGATTAGAGATATCCGAAAAGAAATAAAAAAAGCAAGCACCGGCATCCGCTTTGACGTCGGTATAAGCCGGGAAAACAATTCATAGCGGGTCGACGCGTCACACGTGGGCCTCCGCGTACAAATTATCCCCCGCGACCGTGTGCCATGAATAATGGTAATCTCTTTGGGCGCGGCGAAATAATGACAGCGCGTTCGATTTACGATTGCGTGTCGAATCGCGATTATTACAAAATCACGAAACACTGCCCGGATTCACATTTCAAGTATAAAATTCAAACTTCAAATTTATTTATTAAAAAAATACAAGAATATGCTTATTCCTGCAATGGACCCCGATTGCGCACGGTCACGTGTTATTATGCACGCGGGATTGAAGTGAACGCTCCACGTGCCGATGCATGCATACGAATAAAAATAACCCCCTTTTTTATAGATGCCTTTCGCGTAAACGCGATTACTTTGCATGGTTATAAAATCACGATTAGGGTTTTGAATAGATGGAAAAAATACTTAGGTTACATGAAAGAGATACGATCCGTACTGTTTAATTTGATATCTTCGTATTTGATATTCTTCCAGACATCTTAACGTACCCTATACTGAAAATACCGAGTTAATTGTAACTTTGGATTGGTTTGAATCATAATGATTAAAAAAAAAGAAATAAAAATTTTAACAACTTAAAAAAAACGTTTGCAAAATACATTTCTAACATAGTTCTGCCTTAATTAAACAATAATCAAATAGTCATTTTACTAACTGTTCAGGTTAAAATTAAACTTAACTAGATTCTAAAGCTTCCATTTTCCTAAAAAGCAGCAAATACACGGATAGACCGTACGTCTTAAATCCCACTGTTGCTAATACCAATAGAGGAAAGCGCGGAGAATTAATGCAAAAACACTGACTTGATGACTCGCTCTCATGTTAGTTTCCATCCGGCAAAAGAAAAATAGAATAAAACGCATACAGTAGTACCGAGGCAACAATTCAATTCACTAAATTAACCGGTCGGACAATTTTAACAGTCTAACAGAACTAAATCCGTTCGTCCGCTTGCCGATGCCGAATAATGGTCGAACTAAAAATTGTCGGCGGTGTTTTATGGTCGAAACGGCGTCCCCAATAAAACTGTCTGGCCGGCGAAATCACGACAGGACAATAAAGAAAATATTGCTATCAATTATTGTCGCGTATTTATCACACGGAGCGTTGCGTTCGACTTTTTCGCGGGTGCAATCAGAGGGATGAAATAGTCGATTTCGCTTCTGTATCGATGACACGATGACAGAATTGGAAGAAGACATAACAACGAGCTAAATATCAAATCGCATAGACAAGTTTGGTACTTTTTTTTACTTTTTAACATGAACATGATAATCCCTTAACCTTAGCCCAAATACAAACCATACAGACACACATATCAGTATTTTCCACTAGGGCGTATTAGCTCAGTGTGAGAAACTGTGTCAAATACTCCACGGCGAAAAAAGTATCTTGCATCACGTACATTTATAAAAAATAAAATAAAATAAAGTACCTAGAAGTTTCTAAAGCGGAATCTGGGGCAAAGTAGAGAAAGAAGATCGAGATGGCCTTAATAACCTCTGTATAAGGGACTTATGCTCAGCTGTGGGTCATATGTCAATAACAAGAGGTAATGACATTCACTCCGGCTGTACGATTTCAATAAGGGATGTTTCATTGCGCCGCCCAATATATTTAATTGAAACGTGAACAGCGCAGATGCCACCGTACGTGCGATTGTGCATCGACGCAATTTATAGCGCGACCAGCCCCGGCCGAAACGTATGCGGATTAATGAAATTTATGGAATTGATTGGGTAATAACAGAAGTTCATTAAATTTGGTGGGTGTTTGGTAAACATATATTTTAACTTCGCCTTTAGTATTTCATGCTTGACCCCTTTTGAAACGGTTTGGAAAAATTAGCACTCAGTCATTCCATAATAATTGTTTGTTCCTCACTGTTATTAAAATCGTAAGATTTAGATTCTCGAATGTATCCAACACTTTTACTGTTGATAGCAACAGTAAAAGCAAAAACCTTATTGGCCTATTAAATTTAAAAGAAACACTTCGTATTTTAGCTTCTTTAATACTGGACATAATCCTTGACAAACATCTGTAAAAGCTCAGGAACCAATTAAGCTGCATCAGGATCGACTTCTGAAACAGAAGAATTGTTCGGTTAGTCGTTTAATACTCACGTGTGAGGTAACGTATAAATAATACGGATGATTCGTTAACGGCTGGTATGCCCGATAGGTTCTCTTCTGTAAATACTTCTGGAGGCGGCTCGGTTTCTTCTGTTTCGACTTCAACTGTTTCGTCTGTCCGAGAAGATTTATTTTGAGGGTCGAAAGCGGTTGTCGTATTTTTAATACCTAACGTTGTATTTTTTATTTCTTAATTTACTTAAGACAACATATAATAAACAGTTGCCCTATAATTAACAAAAACGTGAAATACGTATAGATATGAGAAGTAATTGAAGTAAAAAAGTACTTTATACTCCATCTTTGTTATTTCAATGAGTGATAGGCAAAAATATTTGCATTTAATGCAAATATTAAATAATACAAAATAGCGTTTGAAGTATCCTTTCTATCAAGCCAAGCATACGTACGTTATAGAATCTTAAAAAGTCAATTATATCTAAATCTTCCATTTGCCATTCAACTGCAAAAACAATAAATAAAGTCAGATAGTCAACTCGCTACAGCAGATAACGTATGCTTAATTTGACCATACATAAAGTAACAAGCTTTATAGCTTACTACATGCGTATATTCAATATCCTCAAAGGTACATTCATCAGTGGCGAAACGAGCATTTAAAGACAAAAGACAAAGATCCTCGCAAGGACTTATTTCCATCTTTGTGTTAGCGGGTCGTTTAATTTCACGTCCCATTTTACGTCCGCAACAATAACACTCGCACAATTTCCGAGAGTGGGCCCGTTATAAATCATCGCCATTGTTAATATCGTGAAAGATGGAGGAAGAAAAAAGTAACCGTCTATATGCCCCCAATATCTATGCAATAAATAAACATCGGGCCAATATCGATTATGGAAAGATTTATATCTCTCGGCTCTGTCAAGCGTGTATACTTACACCATTATTCACATGAAGAGTTCCATTGTGCTCGGAGACGCGATAAAAATGGATAATGGGAATATGGATGAATAACTTGACGCTATACGAAGTCGATAATAAAGCAATTGGCTTCTTTTGTGTTAGCGGACGTGCGGATATAGGGTTATTGCAACCCGCTCCATTGTTTGAATTTAATCGAATCTGTGACCTTCATTCTGCACTATTTGCCGGCAAACCCGAAATCTATGAAGGATTTTACGATCAAAATAACTGAAGCCGTTCCAGCTACACGTTATCGAGACCGGTTCGATGAGAAATCTTTGTTACTTTAGTCTCGGTTTTTGTTTTTCGTACGCGAGTGTCCTTACTCCAAATAAGCTTAAATTGAACTAATAAAGAAATCTTTATATGTGTTCATATAAAGAAGTAGTATAGAAATAAAAACTGATAGATTTTCACACGAAAACGGATGTTATTAAATCCACTGGTACAATGGGCCGGAAGAGTGAAATTTACTTGATCGCAATACCGAACGGTGTTCACCAGCAATTGCCTCCATAATGGAGAGGATTGCCTTCTTGTTCATTGGAACAAGAAGAGTAAAAAAATAACGGAAGGGAAAAGATCATTCGCAAGTCGCTTAAGTCCATAGGCCGCTTGCGTCTTACACGTCCGACGCTTTCATGAATGCCACTAATGAATGGTGGTCGGACGTGAAGGTGGAGAAAATAAACTATAAACAAGCGCTCAACAATGGCCGGTGAACAATGTGGGCTCACTTCAAAAGAGATCTGACGCGAGGGGAAAACAAAACGTAACGAAACGAAACGAAAAGAATCCAAACGGAACGAAACGAAACTCGGCACACCCGTCACTGAGAACTTCAGAACAGTGTTGATAACGATAAATTTCCTCGAATCGCACGAAATCGTATCGGAACGTGCGACGAGCATAAAAGCTCCGTCACCACCGGTCCTCATAATCTTTGATTACGATGCGTTTCCAGAATGGTCGCCGTAACCGTAACAGAAATAGAAGAGATAATTTGTGTATAAAAATATGGATTTGCCCTTCATTCATGCAGCAATTAAGCATAACAGCGTATGATTTTTGGCATAGGTGTACTTAATGAGATGGAGAATGGAAAGGATCATTTTTAATTTTGAAAAACACCGTAGGTAAGACCTAGCTAAGTGTATCAGAATATAGGTTCCCACTTTTTTGCAAATTAATTTGTGAAGTCATAACATTATAGGTACATCGTTACGAAATATTGTACTCCCAACATATTCACACTAACTGAATCCAGTCAATTTTATAATTCATACCGCGCATAAATACCAGTAAACATTGTATGCCTATTGTCATTCACGTGTATACCAAAAAATATACATGTATGTGCATGAATATTTTAGTATACATATATACGTGTCATATTTTTATCGTAGAACGCCGCAACCACTACGTTGTTACGTTATTAAACAAAATCCATCCACCTCGCAGATCGGTCACGTTTCGAAGCTACGGTGTAAATCAAAAAATTGAACCAGTAACCTTAGAACGTGTTGTTATCAGCGTTATCACCTCACAATCCCGGCGCTGCGATGCCATCGCTATATGATCACTAGATAAGACCGTAATCTTGGCGAAGTTTGGAGGCGCGAAGGACTTTCTCTTAGACTACTGTAGGGGACGGCGATATTTCACGTCACGGAACACCGTTCCATACGTAAATAAATCGCTATTCTATCGCCCTTGGGAATTTATCGAGCGTTCGGCGGTTAATAGCCCGCATTAATATGAATCTCGTACGCTCTGTGCACTGTAATGTGTGTCTCTCTCGCGTTTTTTTAGGAAGGAAAAAATAATCGTTCGCTTTATAGCCCCTCGGACGAGAAATTTAACGGCATAGAGCTTAACGTATTCAGTTTTCAATTTCAAACGTTTTACATCTCTAGCTCTACGTATTTATGTTTATTATTTATTACTTCAGTTTTGTCTTTTTTATATCTCACCATTTCAACAAATCACATATACATAAATGCTTCTAAAAGAAAATAAAATGTTACATTTATTAATGGTTTTTAACGCGTTTTGAAGAAAAGCTATATAGACGAACATTTAGCTACCGTAGTGAAATGTCTAATTTAGACAGCAATAGACATGCACACCGAATGCTTCTCAAAATAATTCTCCAGTTTATTGAAATACAGAAAAATGGTAATACCATCACAAAAGCATCAAAAAAATGACAGCACCAGCCAATCCTGTAGTTAACAAAATTAGAATTCACGAATTAAACATATCACCTCAAAGCACCTATTTAGATCGTACAAATAATACAAAATTAAAAGCAGACAGTGATCGGAGATAACTTCATATAACATAAGATAACATCTTACTTTATCGCGTGCCTATAAAAACTCTGAAGTATTAAAAATATATATATATTATTTAATTACCCGAAGTTTTGAACAATTTACAGAGTCGATCGTCACGGGCCAGACAGATAATTAAAAATTATCGTCTGAAATTTAAAATAAAACGAAAACATGATAAAATTCGTAAATTAATTTCATACTAACAATGTGTAGTGCTCGTGGTAATCATTATTTGTTAATCGATTCGATTTTGCATTTAACTGGAACATTAAATGATTGTTAATGTGTTAAACAGAACATGATGCATACGATTTGGCAAGTTAAATCGAACAGTGCTTTAGTGTTGAATAATTATGTAACAAGCCACCGCCACCGCAAACGACTGCATTGTGGATACGTTTTCACACATCCCAGCAGCGATTGGGTCGTAAATTTGACGGCGACGTATGAAACTAATAGAGCCCTCCTTGGGGGCGATTAAACACGAGCAATGTGGTCTTCAACGAAGCCAATTTCCCTCGAGGATCGACATTATGACATCCACAATACAAAACATGCATTATTTATTGAAAAATAACTTTTTTTCGGTTCGTGCTGAAATAAATAGCTTTTCCCACATTATAAATTATATGCTTTTTGATGAAACGATTATAAGCCAAACTAATCGTGCGTCTTATGGTAAAATCCACGCCTGCCTAGAACAAAAGCAGTGCCACGGAGAACTGCTCGGCCCTGAACTACGCTCGTCACGTAGAGATGTAGGATGTTTCAGAGATATAAGTATAATTTCTGAACATAGAGATATAACTATCTCTATATTCAGTAATTATACTGGCGACATTGCCGTTCAAACGGGAAAGCAGCAACGCATGCAATCTGCATGTCAAAGTCAAAGTCAAATAAATTTTATTCAAAATTGGATTGGTTTACAATCGCTTTTTGACGTCAACATAAAATAACATTTACCACCTATTCGGAAAAAAGTGCCTCAGTCCTGAGAAGAACAGGCGAAAGAAACTCAACGGGCCTTTTAACTCTCTTTTTTTAAGTAAAAAAAGTGTGTTTACAATTCATAATTAGTCTTGAAATAGCCTGGAGGCGATCACATCAACTGTTGTCATCGACAAACGTTTCACTTACATTGTTATTCTAAATTGTCGATTGATTCCTAAATGGTTTAAAAGATATATATTTAATATTTTTGTTTGTTCCTAATGATCATCCCGATGTACACGCGACCTTAAAGCATCGCTATTCGCATCGAAGCACACGATATATCACTCTCATTAAGCGCGTCACTTCTGAGTGAAACAATTTAGGAGCCCAGTTCGTTATATCCATTTTTTCCCATGGTTTTAAGTTCCTTAGGGTTTCTATGCAAGCTTTCAAGTTGAATCAAACGTTGCTTATAGTTATACTTCTACCAAACGGGTATCCTTACAACGGGCTTAAACGGGCTTTGCGCCTATGTAAAACTACATCGTATCGCCGAACCCGTGGAAATGCTAAGTTGCCAAACGGGTAGGAGGCAAACGAGCAGACGATTCACCTGGTGGTAAGTGATCCCCGCCATTCGCAACGTCAAGGTACTTGCAAATGTGTTGCCGGTCTTTAAGGTGGAAATAGGCTCTCTTCTTGAAAGTCCCTAAGTCGTATCGGTCCGGAAATACCGCTGGCGAAAACTGATTCCACAAGTTGTCGCCAGCGGTATTTCCGGACCGATCGTGCAAAAACTCTTTGGGTGACCGGCTCAGTGCAAGGCCGAGCATATTACGAGCTGTATGGCACTGTCTTGTTATTGGCAGGCTCGACTTGCATGTCTCGTCACTTCAACACCTTAAAAAACCCTCGGTAACCATTGTGAAGTTGTTCCGTGTTCAGCAATATTCCCATTGTGTCCCACAACGTCCAATCGACCTGGTCTTTCGAGTGTTCTCATGTCACGCGACGTGATTGTCCGAATCGTCTCTGACGGCATCTGGGTGCGATGCGGCCTTGACACGGTACCGTAATGACGGCATAGGAAGTCAATTACTACCATGAAACATCTGCTCGAAGGCCCGACCTTCGTGTTCCATCGACCGAAACGGTTCGCTTGTGCTATGTCATCCTACACTATACCATCCTAGATAAAATACACCTAGTACAAAACTGACCATTTCATCTAACGCTAACGATAAAGAAATCAACACTGATTTGGTTTACTGAACGCTTAAAGTATCTTGAAATTATAGTTTTAATTGCTTAAATTTGTATGCTGGACTTAAAATTTTTCGCTCGTAATTGAAATTGTATTCCTTTTATTAATAATATAGATATTTTTTAATTTACATGTAATAAAAGGTTTTACATTACCACCAGAGTGCACTGTTGTTCATGGATAAATACTATGTAAATGTTAAAATATACTATGTTAAAGAGAAAATGTTGTGCAGTCGTGTTCTTGATTTCTTTTATGAGATAAAGTGACGAGACAAACAAGTCGTGCAGTTGATGGTAAGCGCCACGCCTGCCCATAACAACACAGTACCACAAAGACCGTGCATGGCTCTGCTGCGCTCGTCACCCAGAGATATAAGATGGTCTATCTCTTTGCCCTGTAATTTCGCTGGCATCATTGCCCTTCAAACGTGAACACAGTAGTGCTTACACACTACTGCTTGGCGGCAGAATATCTGGCAATGCAGTGGTACCTACCAATTATAAAGATTATAACTCTAATAACAAAGGTTACAAAGACACACATTTTTTAATTACAACTTTTTTTACTGATGACCGTGGTGTCCGTAAAGTGTTTAAAACGTCGGAAATTTAAAATCAAACAAAACGCCGCAGTATTCTCTCTGAAAGAAAAGAGAAACTAGACACTAGTTATTAATAACGATTTCAATTGAGAAAGAAAATAACTAAATAAAGAAACTGTAGCCGTACAACTGCCATACAGATAATACCGGTTCAATCTTCACCTCCCAGACACACATTTACATCCACGATATATATTTTAGGGGTCGTTCCGGCGCCTTAGAACATCTCCCGTTTGAGTAAATCGTATTTGATTGAATAAGACACCCTCAAATTGGTAGACGTGTCTCGGTGTAGCGTTTGTCACCCCTCGCTAAATTCAACCCATGACTGTATAAATGGCTATAACATTAGCTCTTCAATCGATATCGTCTCAATATGTACAAAGTTAGATTTCTAAATCTAACTTTGTACATATTGAGACGATATCGATTTCGATTAATTACAGTAACTGTATAACTTTCATTTCTATTTTAACTTTCTAGAAATTTCATTCAGATTTTCCTTTTTATTTTATGAAAAATATTTAACACCGTTGCAATACTTTTTTAACAATCACCAAATTTGTCTAAGTAGTACGACTCTTGCATAGTCCGACTGCAACGGTAGCACTGTATTTCTAGATATTCTGCCGCCAAAGCAGTACTCTGTTAGCTTTACTG
>DWGO01000865.1:0-10799 GCA_018247635.1 Eurytides dolicaon deicoon | reverse complement strand
GTAGAATAATATCCGATCCGGGTAGATATTGTGGACGGGGTATATTGAAGTTATCACTTTGAAGTAAATGGTTCAAAACCCGAGGCAGCGGCCTGAGGGATTATTACACGCCAGCCGCGTCTTGCGCGTTGTTATTGTTTTTTTTTTTGGGATTTTTGCAACTAAACGATCATAATCCGTATTACAATAATATTGTTAAAGAGTAGGAAGATACTTCTGGTCATAATTAATATAGTACAACTTGTATTTTTTTTTAGTGCATATAACACTTTTTACAAGTTACCGATATATCTGTATAAAGACAAGATTGATGAGAAACAATAAATAATAAAATAATATTTGCCGCTATTTTTGATTAATTGGCTTTTATGAAAAGCTAAGCATGACATCTGAAAAAGAAGTAAAAAATTATAAGCGGCATAATTACCAACAGAAACTTTCAAATATCAATATTTATAAATAAATTGTATAAAATTTGTTACTCTTTTTCTAAGTGGTAGGACTCTTGCAGAGTCCGACAGGGGCTGTACCACTGCATTGCCAGATATTATCTCGCCAAGCAATAGCGTGTCTCGGTTTGATAGCAATGATGCCATAACACTAACTAACTACTATGTCCCGGTTTGATGGCAATAATGCCATTGAAATTACAGGGCAAAGAAATACACAATCTAATATCTCTAGGTAAAGAACGCAGCACAAAGCCAAGCACGCTTTGTTTCGTACTGTGTTGTTATGGGCAGGCGTGATGCTTACCATCAGTGCCACGACTTGCTCATCTCAAAACTTTATCTTTTAAAAAATTACATCAAAATCGTCTTTACCATAATAATAATCATTTATCTAGTTACTATGTCATAACCATATATCTGTAATAAGAGTAGGTAAGAATTATATGCTCTCTATAAGTCAAGGGAATACCTTTGTATTCGCTATATACATCCGTAGTATTTGTTCCTCGATGTTCTTTTCGAGCCTGTCCCCTTTACATACATGTTATTAACACATGTGTTTAGCTGCATCCACGTTCTCCTGTCGAGAAGTGGCTCTTCTCTCAATACTGTGGTACATTTGGCCTTTTTTTTGAGTAAGCTCTTTCTTAAAACGTTTTCGCACTATGCTAAGCTCTTCAGTAGTCCAGCGAAAATGACCTTACTTTTTTCTTTGTGTTTTATCTGTCTTATTCCCACTTAATTCCTCTAATTCCATGTTCTTTATCTTCGCCGCCACTATCATCTGTCTCGGTGTCAGATTTACAATTATCATTAATATTCGTAGTTTGCTCAAATTTTATGTTTTTTGTCTTTGTACTACATCGCCTCTCCTCAAAGTTTCATCTTCTGCAATGTCATCCGTAATAATATTTTATTGCACTTTATGAACGTTGTTGTCACGTTTTGTTCCAGTTTTTTTATAAGACTCTTCCATTTCTATCAATCGGCTGCCAATTATGCCTTTTTGTAATGCATCTAATGGCAATCTATAATTCTGGGAATGAATATTGACATCATGACACATAAATCCTGCTAGATGTTCTGTGTACTTATCATTACGCCCAGCATGCACTTGCGACATTGCAGCAATATGGTGTCTCATTCCAGTAGCTGTTTACATTTCCGGCTTTCTTAAAGAGCATTTTTGCTGTATGCGGTTAAGGCACTTTCCTCCGTCAAAAGGCTTATTAGTCAGTGGTCGTGCAAATAAATATGGATTTGATTTTTAAATGTTTAGTTGTTGCCTTGAAGTAACGATTATGTCCATATTTTCTCGCATCTTTTGTGTTAGTAAAACGGGCATGGCACTTACCCGTTTTCCTGGTATTTGAAATATATCTAGTTTGTCAATGGCTTCTTGTTGTTCCGGAGTTAAAAACTTAAGGATACTTAATGGAATTTTAGGTAGATTTTCTGTTCACGTAATAATGCAATTCGGCTTCAGCCACGTCGCCTGATCTCTTTCTATCAAGCATAATAATGTGTGCGATTGTCACTTCACACAGATTTTCATAATTTAAAATATTTACATCTCTTTTAAGGTCTTCAGCGTATATTTCCTCGAGTTCGTGAATTTTTTTACCGTAATTTCTATGTCTTCGTCTAAAAGTAAAACATTTTCTTTTATCATAATTTTCTTTCTTGTTTTCTCCGCATTTGATGAAATCTCCTATTGCCAGTTTGCTTATAAGATTAATTTAAAATCATCTAACCTCTTTTTCTTGCGATCTTTTATAGCTGTCGTTAAAGACTTCTCCAATATGGTTTGGGTATAGAGCAAATCTGCACAGCTAAGCAAAGAAGGTCGTAGTTGTGCGGGTATACTTGTAACTTTTACTTAACCAGTTTCATTACTAAAACCACACATTTTTTAATAGAGTTAATAAGCACTTCATATTTAAAACGGTCAAGTAACTCTTCTAACGTTAAAATACCTGGGTTTACATTCTTAACTATGTGTAATAATGTTGCTAAATCTCGCATTTTAGAATAAATGGCCTTACGGCTGCGGCGCTCTTTCTTCTTTTTAAAAAAGCTTTGTTCCGAAATACAGTATAAAAGAGTCGTGTTTAATTATATCAGATATTTCATCATTCCGTAAATGTGGCAAAATTGTTGATTTCAATTCTTCACTAGCACCGTGTAAAGATGGTAAAATTGGTAATGATTTACTGCAAATTACGCGTCTTTTAGTCCCGAAAGTTACTGGATTCAAATCCTTCTCACAATTTCTTAAATGTTTAAAAAACGTAGTACGTTTAAAAGTGCCGATGCAGTTTTTACAAACGACAAAGCTGGATGGACTACTTGGTGCAACTTTAGCTTTTCTTATAACTCTTCTGTTTGGTATTATATTTTTTCCCTCTTCATTTGCTACACTATAATTAAATAAAAAAATTCCACGATTCCTTAATTTATCTGTTATCTCTTGGCGTCTTCTTTTTCTTTCTTTTAAATCAGAGTCATTTATTGAAGCATATTGTAAAACTTCATGTTCACTTTTATGTTTGCGTAGTAAATGACGTGAGAAATTAGTTACTAATTGTTTACAGTAACAACATGCGTTCTTGCGATCCTAAATCCTCCTTCTTTTACTTTTATTTGACTTCTAAAATTAATAAAAATGGAAAGATATTCACTATAAGGTACATTTTTTATTTTTTTCATTAGTGTGTTAACCATCACCAGTTACATCGTTACTAACACACATCGTTACTAACACACACTCAGATGCAAACTCAAAAGGCAATAAAAAATAGGTAACCTAAATGAAAAAAATAAATAAAAACAGACTTGATAATTTAGTTTGGTAAGTGCATATAATCCGAGTCAAATGCACTCTAAATTATTTAGGAATAACTTATCTAACCAGATCCAGGAGTGCATACACACTACTGCTTGACGGCAGAATGCATTGACCCCAGTCGAACTCTGCAAAAGTCCTACCATTTTATATCTATTAAGTCTTGATGAAAACTACTCTTATTAATACAATATTTTATAGCACTAACTTTGAGACAAAAATAAAAAAAATCATCATTCTATGAGAGTTATGAATGATCTACACTTTATTATATAAACCATCGACTAGAGCCTCCTTCTTTTTTTGAAGTTGATTAAAAAATATATATGTATGTATGTGTACCTCAGTAAATTTTGCCTTCACTGTACTTTCCAATAGCATAAATTCTTTGAATTTTTTCCCTTTCTTTTGACTATTTACTTTGTCTGGTTCGTAATCCGACCCATCAGTTGCTGAAAAGTCATCATCTTCAGCTTCATTGTTCGAGTCGAAGTCAATTTCTGAGTTCAATTCTAAATTCAAGCCTACATCCATCGCTTTTTGTAATAAGCTTTCGTTAACATTGCTTAGACGCCAAGAATCATTTTCAGTTTGAGTTTCATCACTAGGTCAAAAACAATAAAAATTAATTTTGATACAATACATATAATAGTCCTTCACATGGAGATCATGCAATAATCAAATGGGGCTTGAAAGAGGAGAATAAGTTTGGAAAAAATCACGAAACGTAACAACGGGAAAAGGGGGTTGAAAGGAGACATGACGTTTATTTATTTTTCGTTGAATATATTCAATTCGGTTACCCTGTATTTGTAATTTTGTAAAAAAAGAATAAGATACTTTAGAGGAGGTGGGTTAAAACTAAAAAAAAACCACGTGGTTGCAACCGACTGAACCTACGTCGCATACCTTCTTTTTTGACCGATAGAATATAGATGTGGAGACAATAATAAGAACCACTGTTTCATCATAGAAAAAAACAGTACAATTATAGTTAGCATATGTATATGACATACAAATTATGACATAGGCACCAAGAATAACGGCATTCAAATGGTTAAGGCGTCGAAATTACGATCAATAGACCTTGGGTTCGATTTCAACCATTGAATTACCGTTGTGAACACACAGCTCCACCCAGAGCTCACCACATAAATATATTTTCCCGTCAACAAACCCCTTCGAAATCGGCAGGAAAGAGTAAAAAGACGACTGCATTTTTGCTAAATTCATTTTTTTACATAATTGAATTTAGAATATATATTTTTATCTAGAGATATTTTTTTAGAGATATAAGATGAGATGGTCTATCTCTTTACCCTGTATCAAGCTGGCATCATTACCCTTCAAACCGGAACACGGTAGTTCTTACACACTACTGCTTGGCGACAGAATATCTGGCAATGTAGTGGTATCGCCCTAGTCGGACTGCAAGAGTTCTACCAATTTTCTAGTGTACTGTATAAAGTACCTATAGAAAAAACTGATAAATAATAATCCAATTAGGTAAGAAAACCCTATCTTATTTTATTATTATCGCAACTAAATTCTCCATTTTGTTGTCTCAAGTACATTCTACTCTCTTTGACACAACAAAATGAAGATAAAGAACAAATTCAGTAACTACATAGGTACTGATGTTGATTTACCAGCTGTTATGTTTAAAGTTGGTTTCAATATTCTAACGCATTTGCTCCCACCACAGTCAGTTGCAATTAAACCTCGTTCAAGCAAGCACGTATTTTAATAAACAAAATTCCCACTAAGCAAATATAAACCTTATTACCATCAACATAGTGGTCATAGTCGAGCCGGATCAGTTAAAGAAAAAATACAAGTTATCGAACACACCGGTAGGCCGGCGAGAACAATAGCGTGCCGCATTCCAAAGGGGATTAGTGGAAGGTAGTCACAAACGGTTGCAATGAGTAACACGGCTGAGTTGATTAATATTTTAGAAGATTCCGCCGCATTATTACAAAAAACACAAACAAATTTAAAGAAGTGCCCAGGCTGACAAAAGGTTATATTGAGGCGAGAATAAAATGTATAGAACAGTATTGGACAACCTTTCAGGCGAATCATCAAGAATTAGTGAAGAAAACAACCAAAGAACAAAGAGCAGTATTACCGTACTTTGTCAATGAAGATTTTTATATTTACGAAGATGTGTACATCGTTTTATTAGCCGATTTACAAGACCTTTTGGCGACATTAGTTACATCGCCCGGACCATCCACGTGTGCACAAAATAATTCGTCGACAAAAACTACCGCCAATGATCAACTCGTCAGGCTGCCGAGAATAGAATTAACGAAGTTTAGTGGGAACTATGAAGAATGGCCAGCATTCCAGGATTTATTTATTTCGCTGGTACACGAAAATACGGCGATCAGTGACGTTCAGAAGTTACATTATTTGAAGTGCAGCGTCGCCGGGGAAGCCGAGACATTATTGAAGCCTATTTTAATAACACATAATAATTACGAACAAGCATGGAATATTCTGAAAAACAGGTACGGAAATCGAAGGTTAATTATTAATTCATTCTTAAAGAAATTATTTAACCAAAAGAAAATAAATGCTCAATCTCCAAATCAAATAAAATGTTTATTAGACGTCACTGACGACAGTTTGAATAACCTACGTAATTTAAAAATAGACACGAACTCATGGGATCCTGTAATAATATTTCTTGTGATACAAAAATTGGACCCTGAGTCACATAAAGATTGGGAACAAACTGCATACACTAAGGATGATATACTAAGTACCTGGGATGATTTAAAGAATTTCCTGCAATCAAAATATCGGACTCTAGAACTCGTAATGTCAACATCTGGAACCCGGGACAAACCTGTAAAGGAGCGTTCACACTACGTCACCGCTACGACATCTGCGTCATCTTCGTCGACAGATAGAACATGCGTGCTCTGTAAAGAAAAACACACTCTTTGCCATTGTAAAAATTTCACCAAACTACAACCTGCTGAACGAGCTGCGTTTGTGATGAACACAAAACTGTGCTTTAATTGTCTAGCACCAGGGCATTCTGCGCATCAATGTAGATTGCAAATGTCCTGTCGTTTATGCAGTAGACGCCATCACACTCTCCTACACCGAAATCAAGGCTCTGTGTCGTCAGAACAAGTAAACTCAAAGCAACCACAGGCATCTCACACCAGTGTAGAAGAGATAGAAGAAGTAGTCAATACTACAATAGCATCACATCTTAATACAAAACAACCTATGGGTATAGCATTACTGGCAACGGCAACAGTTTTAGCAAGAAATAAACAAAACCAAACTGTTGTTTTACGCGCGCTAGTAGATCAAGGCTCACAAGCCTCCTTTATAAGTGAAAGGGCGACACAACTACTCAAACTTACCAAGCAGGCAGCAAAGGGAACTATCATTGGCGTGGGATCTACAAGGACAAACGTTGATCACGTGGTGCAGATAAGCATTGGTTCCCGATGGAATACAAATTTTGAGATTAACGTACAAGCATATGTTATGAGAAAGCAACTGACCACGAAAATCCCATCCAAAGCTGTTACTGTTCAGCACTGGCCACACCTTGAAGGACTCGATCTGGCAGATCCAGACTACCATACACCAGGTCCGATTGATTTGCTTCTAGGTGTCAAGGAGTATGCACAAATAGTTCAACAACAACTCATCAAAGGTCCACCAGGTTCTCCGTGTGCCCAAAAAACAAACTTGGGATGGATCTTGTTGGGGGAAATTGACATAAAGTTGCAAGAGAAGTCTTTTCTGGTCCTTCATCATCAAATAGACATGGACACCATGTTAAAAAATCTTTGGGAAATTGACACAGACATGAAAAGAAAACTAACAAGAGAAGAAAAACTATGTGAGACACTATACGAAGACACACATACAAGAACAAAAGATGGAAGATACGTTGTAAGGTTACCGTTTAAAACAAATAACCCTATTTCTCCAGACGGTAACACAAAAGAATTAGCAAGAAATAGATTGCTACAGTTGGAAAGAAGATTTAAAAACGCTCCTAAACTTAAAGAGCTATGGAAGAATATATAAGAGCAAATTAAATGGAAGAAATACCTGCAAATAAAATAAACAAAGGGAGAGCCGTGTACTTACCCCATCATGCTGTTGTCCGAAATGATAAAGAATCATCGAAAACACGCATTGTATTCGACGCTTCAGCTAAGAGTTCAAATGGTGTTTCTCTCAACAATGAACTGCTGGTTGGTCCCCAACTCCAAGATGACCTCAGATATATCGTCATGAGAGCAAGATTGCATCGTATCTGCTACGCAAGTGATATACACAAAATGTACTTGCAAGTATATCTCTATAAAGAAGACGCCGACAAATATCAACGCTTGTTATGGAGAAAGGAAGAGTTAGAGCCGATAAAGGAGTACCGTATGCTTCGAGTCACATTTGGCACAGCTGCAGCACCACATCTAGCTGTAAGAACTCTTCATCAAGTGGCTGAGGACGAAGGTCGAAATCATCCAAAAGCAGCACACATCATCAAAAATGATTTCTACATGGATGATTTAATATCTGGTGATGACAACACAGAGGAAGCCATAAATACAACTCGAGAAGTGACTAGCATACTTGTAAAGGGTGGTTTCACGTTGTCAAAATGGTGTTCGACCTCTCCTGAATTTATGCAGTCGATAGAACCGAGTAAAAGAACAGCTCGAGCACAGATGGATTTTAAATTACATGGAACTGTTCAAGCACTGGGATTAATTTGGAACCTAGGTACAGATCAATTTCAATACAAAATCAACTTTCCGACGAAGCCTGGCGTAGTAACCAAAAGAACAATCTTATCAGACATCCAAAGGCTGTTTGACCCACTGGGGTGGGTTGCCCCAAGCTTAATCCTGGCTAAAATTCTTGTACAAAAGCTATGGGTAGAGAAAGTTGGTTGGGATGAAAAATTAAACCAATCTCTGTCAAATGAGTGGGTAACTATCCGTGACGATTTTGAAACAATTAATGAAATAAGAATTGACCGATGGTTGGGCACATTAAGCATTGAAACAAAATCTATTCAAATACATGGTTTCAGTGACGCCTCCATGCAAGCATACGCAGCAGCTGTGTATATAAGAGTACCATCGCAAAATAACTCCATAGTTACAAAACTCATAGCTGCAAAGACTAGAGTCGCTCCGTTGCGAACAGTATCGTTACCACGTTTGGAGCTGTGTGGAGCATTGCTGCTATCGCGGTTGCTAAAACAGGTAGAACACGCCATGAGGCTATCTAAATCGCAAATCTATGCGTGGACAGACTCAACAATTGTTCTTTCATGGTTGTCGGGAGAACCTCATAAATGGAAAACGTTTGTAGCAAACCGAGTCGCAGAGATCGTTGAGACTGTACACAACAACAGATGGTATCATGTTGCTTCTGATGAAAATCCAGCTGACATCGCATCTAGAGGCATGTTGCTAAGTGATCTAAAAATAAACGATTTATGGTGGAAGGGTCCAGCTTGGCTATCTGAAACAGAAATAAAATTAAAACAGCAAACTGAATCTACAGAGTTAGAAAGAAAAGTGAATAAAGTACAAGTAAATTTAAAAATTCATAATGAAGGTAATATAACGACACAATTTAAAGAATTTAACAATTTGAAAGAATTAATAATAACTATAACCTATTGTCAAAAGTTCTTAAACTAAAAGAAATACAGAAAATACAGAAAAAAAAACTTACTACAAAGGAATTAGAAACGTCGCTAAGGAAATGCATCCTATTAGCACAAGAAGAAGAATTTAAAGATGAGATAGAAAGACTCAAGAAAAATAAGGCTGTAAAGGGAGACAGTAAAATTAAAGCACTAAATCCTTACCTTGATGAAGAAAACATCCTCAGGGTGGGCGGTCGTCTTCGTAACGCGAACCTAGACGAGCACTTCAAGCATCCTATAATCTTAGGAAATAAAAGTGATCTAGTACCACTGATCATCGCTGATGCTCATGCCCATACACTACATGGCGGAGTCCAGCTTATGTTAAACTACCTGAGAGCAAAATATTGGATTATTAAAGCTAAAATAATGATAAAATCGTATTTACGTCGGTGTCTCGTATGTGCTAGACTCAGAGCTATAAATAAAACACAGATTATGGGAGACTTACCGAAAGTAAGAGTTACTCCAGCGCGAGCTTTTCTACATAGCGGAGTAGACTTCGCGGGTCCCTTTCAAATAAGTATGACAAAGAGAAGAGGCTGCAGAAGTCAAAAGGCATAACAAGAGTTTAGTGTAAAAAGCGGTAATAGTGTATCTAAAAGATGTATTTCAAAGTTGTGCCCTCTGCCCATTGATACTGATTGAATGTATAGTATATTCCTTAACTTTAATTTTATCTATGTATTATGATCTTATCTTTTGTATTGTAATTCCTTTTCAAAGTTAAGATGCATGAAATTATTAAGTGAACTTATGTGCTTAAGTTTAGTCTCAAACATTTATGATTTATATAAAAATTGTAAATCGCTTATAATGGAAAAGAACTACGCTCTTTTGGTGGGCGGCATGTTATGTTTAAAGTTGGTTTCAATATTCTAACGCATTTGCTCCCACCACAGTCAGTCGCAATTAAACCTCGTTCAAGCAAGCACGTATTTTAATAAACAAAATTCCCACTAAGCAAATATAACCCTTAATACCATCAACAGTTACTTTTAATTGTTATTGTACCATTCACGACTCCGAATTAGTAACCTTAGACTCACGGATACACGCCCAGATCTGAAACAATTATCTGTATAAAATCTAAATAAACTGCAGATAATTGTTCCCGAACCCACGAATCGCGACGCCGAAGCCAATAGCTTAGCAACTACGCTAAACGGGTCACCATAACAGTCAGCCAATAATTAATTTCAATTAAATATATAGAAAAACGTAAGATTTATCCATCTAATGACGTATTTTTACTTAAATTAAATATAGTTTTCTTAAAGTTTTATATTTTCATTCTAAATTATTCGTCTAGTGGGACATTCATTTATCAAGTTAATGAAGCAAGTAGGAGCAACTGCCAGTTATAGCGTTTTATCGTAAAAAAGAATATGTTAAATAATATTTCATAACGTACTCGTGGTCTTGAAAAAGCTTCGATCGTTAATTTCAAATGTTAATATCATGGTAGCCGTTAGGTTATATTTAATTGATTAGTAGTAATAGTATCAAGTACTAACAGTGTAAACCTTAGAGGACCTAGAAAAGATATTTATGTATAGGAGATTCTAAATCACTGTCTTGTGAAGAAAATGAAATTTTTTAAACAATATTGAAAAGTATTTTGTAAAATTATAGCATATTTAGTGAATATATAGATTGTTCTAAAACACTTTAAAAAGTACTTAACTATAAATACAGCTGGAAAATAATTGCGTGTTACGGTAGTTGACGAAAGATGAATTTGCGAATTTGATTAAAATATTTATTAAGAGACTGACATTAAGAACTATTA